>CAVNZG010001243.1:0-62475 GCA_963693315.1 Diogma glabrata
CTCCCTCTCTATTCATTTTACTCCTGACGTAAAAATTATTGACCAAATCAGCCTGTGAGACATCACCATACCGCTGGTACCACAAACTTATTGCCTCTAACTGTCTTTTAATTTTTCTTTCTAAACTCTTTAGTCAAACGCGTCTAGTCTTTCTGTGACTCATAATATAACATGGACTCAGAAGTAGTCCTGGTTAACATTTGAAATACCATTTGCACTCTCTTTCGAAATTTCAAAGTTTTAACCACATCGTTACACATTTTTTAAAGAAAACATTGACCGATGTTCGGCTAGGCATCTCCTACCCTATACATGCATCTCCTACCCTACCCACTTTCTATTCTTCAATGTCAACGAAAAACCTCCTAATCTAGCTCACCCCTACCTCAAGTATAGAATAATTGCGATACGGACGACCAGACGAATCTAACAACGTCATAAATGAACCCTTCCTTTCAAGCTTAAACAATTTAAGTTTCATCAGCGCACTTTTATGGAATCGTGTTGCGTATGCCCTTTTAAAACATGTTTTATTTCGATTGCGGATATTATCTTAATTCAAAATACTAATCGTTATTAAATTTTTCCAAGCTTTAATTCTACATCAACATCTACATCTTCTCCGTAATATCTTGTAACGACCAGCCCTATTAGAAATTATAAATGTCATAAAAATGAGCAATGAACGAAATCTTCGACAGTTAATTGTTTTATCGAATACAAATAAGAAGTTAAAAAATGGTGATAGAACATAGAACGTTTGAGCGCAACAAGTCAATCAACAAATGTTTAAATACTTTCTTAAGTACTTTTTTGCATGAAAGAGAACAAAATGCATATTTTAGTATTTTGTTTTTCCTCAATTTACCCCGTTTAATTGAATATAATTTTTATTATTAAATCTATATATTTCGGGCTAGGCCCATCTTCAGGACTATTAATAAAAATAATAAAAAATTATATCACAATAAGAAAAATAACATTTTGACATAAATTATATAAACAAAAAACGATATACAATTTAACATGAGTTACTATGTTATAATTAACTTAAAAAATGGTAATCAAGTGAAAAGCTTAAAGTTACTTTAAATTTTAGAACAATCGGATTAAATTAAAATAATTATTCGAAAAATCCTTCTTATCACTTTTAAAATTACAAATTGTTTCCTCATTTTTTATGATTTGGCACACCTCGTATATCTGTAATTTAGTTTTATTTCTTTCCTTAGCCAAAATTTGAACATCATCGAATTTAAATTCATGTTTATTTTCTATAGAATGTTTAGCAAGGGCAGAACAATTATTAGTAACTAAAGTTTTTTTAGAATCATATTTATGTTGATCCATACGAACACCTAATTTTTGAATTGTTTCACCAATATATGTTGTGTTACAGTTATTACAATCAACCTTATAAACAACACCACTATGTTGTTCTTTAGGTATTTTTGATTTTGAATTTGTAAAAATATAACTATTTTTATTTTTAGGCCTCATAGCCATTTTAATATTAGAAACAAACTGTGAACAAGAGCGAGAAAGTGTTTCGCTTACACCAGGAACATAAGTTAATGATGCATATTTATTTAAATTTTCATTATTTGATACCATATTATTAGCTGTTTGATCAAGTGATAGATAATTATAACTATGACCCAATTGATTTAAATTAGTATTACGAACCTGACTAATCATTTTATCAATTAAACTTTTAGGGTAGTTATTAGTACGAAGTATGTTATAAATTATTTTTAAATTATCATTCCAAAAGTTTATATGGCTATGTCGAAATATTTTTCGAATAAAAGACTTAGCTACATTTAACTTCATATTACGTGGATGTGTAGAATAGTAATTTAATAATCGATTAGAAGCAATCTCTTTATGATACCAATTAGTTATAATCTTTCCATTATCCAAATGATGAATACTTAAATCCAAATAACTTAATATGCTATTTTGTTCAACTTCATATGTGAATCTGATTTTAGGATCATACGAATGCAATGCATCAAGGACCATTTGTATTTTATTTTCAGGAATAGATGTAATATGGTCATCAACATATGAATACCAAAAAAGTGGAGTAAAATCAATTTTAAGTAATGCTTGATTTATGACATCATCAAGAACACATTGTACCAAAATTGGTGCTAAACTAGACCCCATAAATAAACCATTCTTCATTTTCATAAATTTTTCTTCATATTTAAAGTAGTTACAATCAATCAAACAAAAACTTAAAAGATTCAGAAATTCTTTCTTAGGAATTTTTGTATCGTCGCTTTAATAATGAAACAACGTATTCGCAAAAGTGTAGTTTCGAGATAATTGAGTTTAAAGATTTTTCGATTTTCTGATTTTCGTAAACTCGGCAGCGCTATTGAATGAATAAAGATATTGGAAAAAAAATTCCTACCAATTAATCTTGACTAATTTCCCCACAATATATTAAAATTTCACATTGGTACCTGCTGGATTTTCTACCTAAAAAGAGGTGAAAAGTCATTCAGGTACCTTAAACGTTATTTCATATTTCATATACGTTATTTCATTTTGCATGGAAGTACGATTAAGCCTAAAATAAATTATAATTGAACTAAAGCATGATATTCTTACAATTTTTTATTTATATGAACCGGTCTATCATGTAGTCATGAATGATGCTTATACAATATTTTAGATTTACCATTTCGTGTGGCGATCGTAATGTATGTAACATATACGACAATGATTTTACCCAAGTTATTATTCTGTAGGAATTGAAATATCGTACATGCATTTACGCTGTTTCAATATTTAACCAAATTCAAATTTGCATGTACGTTAGTTATCAATATATTAATTTTCACCCCCAGTTATAAAATAATTGGAAAATGTTAAAATGCCACTCTATAGACATCCTTATGGGGAATGCAGCGCACCCATTATATAATAACAACGTATATATGGCATACGTTATTTCATTATTAAGGCGACGATTTGTACTAATGCATTCATCAAAATCTCTTTCAATTATTTTTAATGCCAATTAAGGTGAGATATTTGTAAAACACTTTCTCGCTCTTGTTCACAGTTTGTTTCTAATATTAAAATGGCTATGAGGCCTAAAAATAAAAATAGTTATATTTTTACAAATTCAAAATCAAAAATACCTAAAGAACAACATAGTGGTGTTGTTTATAAGGTTGATTGTAATAACTGTAACACAACATATATTGGTGAAACAATTCAAAAATTAGGTGTTCGTATGGATCAACATAAATGTGATTCTAAAAAAACTTCAGTTACTAATAATTGTTCTGCCCTTGCTAAACATTCTATAGAAAATAAACATGAATTTAAATTCGATGATGTTCAAATTTTGGCTAAGGAAAGAAATAAAACTAAATTACAGATACACGAGGTGTGCCAAATCATAAAAAATGAGGAAACAATTTGTAATTTTAAAAGTGATAAGAAGGATTTTTCGAATAATTATTTTAATTTAATCCGATTGTTCTAAAATTTAAAGTAACTTTTATAAGTAACTATGCTTTTCACTTGATTACCATTTTTTAAGTTAATTATAACATAGTAACTCATGTTAAATTGTATATCGTTTTTTGTTTATATAATTTATGTCAAAATGTTATTTTTCTTATTGTGATATAATTTTTTATTATTTTTATTAATAATCCTGAAGATGGGCCTAGCCCGAAATATATAGATTTAATAATAAAAATTATATTCAATTAAACGGGGTAAATTGAGGAAAAACAAAATAATAAAATATAAAATTTTAAACCCGGCTAAACAAGTTTATAATATGAATATGCATATTCATGCAAATTGCAAGTTGGTTCAGAAACAAGTCATTGATTATATAGTTGATGAATGTATGTTTTGATGTGACAGAGATAGATATGTAATCTTCGCTACCGATCAAAAGTGTTCAATCCCTCTCTCTCTCTCTGGCGTTTACATCCCATGAAGGGATTTTGCCGTCTGTGCCACCAGCTTCCAATCATCTCGTTCCATGACCAGTTGACCCCAGTTTCGACATCCTATATCACGAAGGTCTTGGATGATGTCATCACGCCAGCGTTGTCTAGGTCTTCCTCTTCGACGAACACCAGCTGGTTGTTGTTGGGACGCTTTTTTTAGCATTCTTTCCAATTGAGCCCTTTCTACATGACCAAACCATCTAATCTGGGTGGATTTAATGAATCCGATTACATCGCAGTCTCCAAGAAGCTGTCTGATTTCATGATTCATTCGGATTCTATACTGATTTTCAGCAACTTTACATGGACCATCAATTGTTCGTATGACTTTCCTCTCGATTGTTGATAGAATTCTACAATCGGAGGAAGTCAGTGTCCAGCTTTCACTTCCAAATGTGAGCACAGGTCGGATTAATGCTTTGTAAAGTGTGAGTGTGCACGACTGCGAAAGATGTTTGGATCGCAAAAGTTTTGGTATGCGTAGAAAACTCTGTATGCGGCTGAGACACGGGCTTTAATATCTGCCTGCATGTCATTTGACGATGTTATTACAGACCCGAGGTATTTGAAGTTTTCTACACGTTCCACTTCATAGTCGCCAGTATTCAGATTGCCGGGAGGTATATTCCTGGATGTTGTTAAAAGTTTAGTCTTGCCGGTGTTAATGCATAATCCAAGTCGTTTAGCATTTCTTTCAAGCTGAGAGAGACTATCCTTGATATCGCTTGTTCTACGTCCGAGAAGCACAATATCATCTGCATAGCCAAGAACTTGACTAGATTTGTTATATATGCAGTTTTGTGTCTCAATTCGGCTTTTTCTTATCGCGTACTCAAGCGCCAAATTAAATAGTATGGGCGCGAGTGCATCACCTTGTCGAACACCTGATGTTATATCGAAAGGATCAGAAACAGACCCTTCGATTACTATTCTACAATTTGATCCCGATATTGTGAGTTTGCACAGAGAAATAAGTTTCTCTGGGATACCAAGGCATATGAGTGCGGACTAGAGGTTGTCGCGGATGATACTATCATATGCTTGCCTGAAATCAACGTAGAGCTGGTGAATGCTGATGTTGTACTCCCAACATTTTTCCAGAATCATCCTTAATGTAAAACATTGATCTGTGGTTGAGCGGTTGGGACGAAAACCACACTGATAGTCACCGATGATAGATTCGGCGAACGGGATGAGTCGAGCAAGTGCAACATTAGCTAGTATTTTATATGCAGTGTTCAACAGTGCGATGCCACGATAATTCGCACACTTTAGACGGTCACCTTTCTTATGTAGCGGAACAATGAGAGCTGTTTTCCATTCAGCAGGTAGTTCTTCTTAGTCCCAGATTGCAAGAATCAGATCGTATATACGTGAGACCAGAGCTGCTCCTCCATTTTTCAGAAGTTCTGCGGGAATTCCATCGAAACCTGGTGATTTGCCATTTTTCAGTTTTTTATTGGCAGCATCCACTTCTTCTATTGCTGGGTAAGGGACAAAATTCTCCTCAGTTGATGGAGCAATTGCTCGAATAGGATGAACTTCGTTCGTCCTATTCAGTAGGTCTTGAAAGTGGGATCGCCACACTGCCAGCACATCACGTTCACTTGTTGTAAGTTCATTATTTTCATTTTTGATGGCTGTAGATCATAGGTGGAAATCTTTTGTCAGATTCCCTGCATTGGCAAAGCACTCTTTTGAATTTCCGTTGGCCGCATGTTGGTTGATGTTTTCGATGCAGCTCTTCATGTGTTCGCGTTTTTTTTGCGTAGAAGTTTTGCTGAGGCTTTCCTGGCGCATAGATAATCAGCTTGGGAGCTTCGGGTGTTCCTTGTTAACCATTTTTCTCGCAGTTTTTGTTTATTTTCAACGGATTGGCGGCACTCGTCGTCAAACCATTCGTTGTGTGATTTCGGTGGTCGTTTTCCGATTGTAGTTTGTGCTGCGGCTATAATGGTTGATTGAAGCGTTTGCCATTCTTCTTGTATGTTTAATGGCATCTCAGAAGAGATGTAATGCTCTTCTATGTTTTGTGTTATTATTTCCTGATATCTATTCAGCGTTTCCGGATGTTTAAATGCTTCGACATTCCAGCGCACGGTCTTTTTTGCTTGTCTGTTAAATGTAGATGACAACTTGCACTTGTACTTAAAGATGACAAGCATATGATCGGTGTCCATATCAGCACCTCTGTATGATCGAACGTCAGTTATACTTGTAGAGTGTCTTTTAGAGATCATGACGTGATCGATTTGATTTTCCGTTCTTCCGTCATTTGATTTCCACGTTGCCTTGTGAATTCTCTTGTGAGGGAAGAAAGTGCTGGAAATTACTAGATCATACATCATAGCCAGCTTGGCTGCGCGAAAACCGTTATTGTTGCTGGTATGATGCAAGCTGTTAGGGCTGATATGTGTTTTAAGTTCTGCAATCCTACCGATTTGAGCATTAAAGTCACCTACCACGATTTTTATATCGTGCCGCGGGATGTTATTGATGACTTCCTCGAGTTCTAGGAAGAATAGGTCTTTAATATCATCTGCTTTATCTTCAGTAGGTGCATGAACATTGACGATCGTTACATTGAATTTTTTCGTGCGGATTCTCAGTATGCATAACCGCATATTAATTGGGCAGAAGTCGATAACATGCTGATTCACGCGACGGTGTATAAGAAAGACAACTCCAAATTCTCCTCCGTTTTGATGACCGCAATAATACAGAGTGTATCCTTTCGCTGTTTCATGGATTCCACTGCCTGGCCATCTTAGTTCTTGTAATGCCACTATATCCAGTGTGTAGCTCTTGACTTGTTGGGTGAGTTTTAGGAGATCTCCTGGTCTTCTAAGTCTTAGCACGTTCCAGGTTCCTATTTTTAAATCGTAGTCCGGGTACAGTTTCCGAGGTCGTTCCAATATTGAATCCGAGATATTCCGAGGCCTGTGTACAGAATTCATGACAGTAATTTTTTTACGGAAACGGGGTGTTAGTCCTTCGCCCAACCCAAATTTTCGTGAATGGGTTCGTTCTGCATCTTAAGGTCACCAGAAACAACCTTTTTACACGTTTATATAGCGAGCCGCTTGATCCAAGACAGACGCCCGCTGAAAGCCGCCCCTAACATGAAGAACAGACGCTTTCTACACATTTATATAGCGAGCCGCTTGATCCAAGACAGATGCCCGCTCCAAGCCGCCCCTAACATGGAGAACAGACGCTTGAGTTGCATTGGTTTTATGGCGCCAATGACTCGCCATGGTGCAGAATCATTGAGTATAAGCAGTATTTACTCTGCCCCTCTCAACTACACCAACCTAATTCTGTTAGCGTTACCCAGGTAGCACGGCGTGGACGTAGAATTTCGGATTTTCACTACCCAGTGTTCGATCGATCGATCCCGGAATATGTTTAAAAACGATTTAGAAATAAATAGATAGTTATTTTAAAGCAATTTTATTTTTAATTTTCGAAGGCATCAGTTTTTATTTATTATTAAGATAGTGTTGTATAAGAAGGACTACTTGCGTTGTATGAATAATCTTAGAAGAAGTAAGTTTTGCTACGTTCAAGTAATTACATATGTTCCTAAGAAATTAAATGTAACGAAAAATGAAAAAACAAAGTCTCTGATAACTGTCTGGGCACCAGTAGACAAATCAATTTAACTGTAACAGGTGACTTTGATGTTTATTTCAGTATATATTCTCAAAATTCATGGCTATCGAACTATTGCATGAACCAACAACAGTTGAAGCTACAACAATTGATAATTTCTTTTTCAATATACATGAGCTAACGTTATTGAAACTTTCTTTAGCAACCATACAGATAATAGTAAGATACAACCCATCGTGCAACTATATACCAAAACTCCCTCGACGGGCGAGTTATATTCGCACTTGGCCGACGTTAAAATTATTATAACATATTTAGTTAGTCTAACATTTATAATCGAAATTAAATCACTATAATGGGTTGTGAGTATTATTATTTTTTATTTTTTGAAGTGTAGTGTAATATATAGTTACTTCGGTCTGAAAGACCTAAGTATTACATTCATAAGCCAAAAGTGAAAATCAGGACCTACTGATTCTAAAAAAGCAAAAAAAAATATGTATGTCTGTCTGCCGGCCGTCCGTCCGTCATTACCTACGGCATCTAGAAAACCGCTGAAGGGATTTCAAAAATGTTTCTAAAAATATGTATACTCAAGGGACAGATCCGAAAGGACGCAGTGTTCGTAACTGTACCGGAAGTGTGTCAATAATAGCAAATTTTCATATTTTTGCCTTAAAGAACGTTCATTTTAAGTAATTACGAGTAGGAACATTGAATTTGGAGAAATCTTGGTGGTAGGGATTGGTATGTGAGATCAAAAAATAGATTATTAGAAGTTTGTCAAAAAAATGTTGTCAAGTGTGTGAAAAGAAAGAGTTTTATTTATTTTTTTACCCATTTTTTGGAAAAACTAAAATTAATTATTTGTATGACATGAAATTTTATTATTATTACAGAGAATTATGGCATTATTAGTTTATCAAAAATATAATGTCAAGTGTGTCAAAAAAGAATTTCATATATTTTTTTAGTCAATTTTTTGGAAAAAAAAAATTTAGCTGTTTTTATGACGTAAATGTAACTGAACATGAAATTGGGCATGGAAATTATTGAATTTGTTATAGTTTTTGAAATATTTTTGGAATTTTGAAAAAAGTTTATATTTTTGATTTTGTAATAATTTTTGCAATAATTTTAGAATTTTGGAAAAAGTTTGAATTTTTAAGAATTTTTGGAATATTATTGGAATTTAGAAAAAGTTTAAATATTTGATTTTATTCTAATTTTTGGAATATTTTTGGAATTTTGAAAAAATATTCAATTTTAGAATTTTGTTATAATTTTTGCAATATGTTTAGAATTTTTGAAAAAAATTTTAATCTTTGATTTTGTAATAATTTTTGGAATATTTTTAGAATTTTGAAAAATGTTTGTTTTTCCTTAATTTAAACAATATTTTTGGAATTTTGAAAGAAATATGAATTTGTGATTTTGTAATATTTTCTCGAAACGCTAAATGGAGAGGTTTTTGAGTAGTTTGCTGAGTGTATCATCTTTTCGCTAAATTTTTGTATTTTTTTTTGAATAAAATGTGTTGTGTTATATGGTTTACAATATGTGTCACATCAACACATAAATACCTTTTAAGACCTAGGTCCCACAAAAACTGGCGTTCTAAGGTCATGTTGAACGCTTTTTTAAAACTCTGCGGGTGAAGTCACCTGAGACAAAGGATTCCGGCAAACTATTCCATTTGTCGGCAGTTCGGACAAAGAAGTCTTTCTGCGATCTGCCAGTATGACAGCGTGGGATCTCGACCGTTTGACTGGTTGCGGTAGCCAATTGTCGAGTGGAACGGGGGTAAGAATAAGTTTGAGGCATGATGCTGCTGATTTCATCTGAGTACTGTTGATGACGATATTTGTAAAAAAACAACGAGGTCAGCAACAGTGTGACGATGTTGTAGGGAATCAAGTTTTGATGTCAAAGTTCGATCACCCACAATTCGTATAGCCCGTGACAAAGATACCTTTTAGGACCACAACAACATGCGGTGTAAAGTGGTGATGTAAGTTTTTTCGATGACTTTTTTCACGATGACAGCGTATAATTCAAACAGTTTGACTGTTTGACTAACCGACGGGCGAGGCAAACGGGGAAAATTACATATTTGGTTGAAGTAAAATGCATACGATCCGTTCTGCTGAAAAATGATAAAACTTAAAATTTAATTGAACAAAAGCTGCGTATCTTTGCCTTTTATTTGCAAATCTCTTTTAATTTATATCAATATATACGATAAATTAAAATCAATCAAAAAGGTTTGTTTTAATCAACATTAAATTTCAAAATTGTTCAAAAATTTTCACTTATGTCGATTTTATTACATATAAAATTTCAAATAATCGACTATAATTTTTTAATAAAATCTCAAAACGTGTAAATGAAATTAATCATATATTATTTGAAATACATAAAACCAAAATTCAACCTGACTTTTATTGTCACTGAAGTTTTGGTTTTTCTAAGTAAAAATAACACAGATCACCTGCCCATGTCTAATTTAGTTTTGTTTTGCTTTGCGAAAAGTCATAATAAAATATAACAAAACCTTAAGTCTACATCAAATTGCTACTGAATTTAAGACAAAAATAATTATATTTTTATCAAACAAAAATCTTTAAATTGTTAACAAATTTTTATGCTATAACTTTTAGATCGAGAAATACAGAATAAATAATTGTGTTTTTTTGTTGTTGTTGAAATTGTGTTGTATTACGAAGGGATTATGAAATAATAAAAAAAATTTGAGCGCAAAACGTTTAACGCGAGCTAAAACCAATTATCGACTAAAGTGTTTATTGTACAAGGGTATAGTTTTTTTTAATTTGATAATTAAGCTGTTGTTAAGTCATAAACGATTTTGGATATTTTATGTTTCCAAAGTTTGAACTAAACCAAATACTTTTTAGCACATGTTAATGCCTGAAGATGATATTGTATGTAGTGATGGGAACAATCGAATGATTTCAACAATCGAATAAATAGTAATCGACATGTTGTAACAATCGAATAATTATTCGAAGTGTTTTTTTGTCGTCAACAAAGTAGAACACACCACCCCTAGGGTCACAAAACTAAAAAACTCGTTGGATTTTGGCCACTTCATTTTTCAGTTTAAAAAAAAAATTAATAATAAAGAAATTATGTTTCTATTAGGTAAGGATGAATATGTCTATATGCGTATTTTCAGTATTGAGTTAAACGATCTAGCCACATTTTTTAAAAATTAATATCACATGGACTTTCAGTGTTTTATTCTAACTTGTTTGGTTAGCACTTTCAAAGTTTAAGTGTAATGGATGAGGCCAATGGCTCCATGAAATAGCGCCGACTGTCATAGCGCCGATGACATAGCGCCGAGAAAATTCTCGGCACTAATTCATTTTTTTTTGAATTAGCGTAAATTTTTCTAAACTGACATAGCGCAGACATTTTTAAACTGACATAGGGCCGAGATTTAATTTTCTAAAAAATCTCGGCATTAATTCAATTTTTTTTGAATTAGTGCCGAGATTGAATTCATAAAGTATTTGACTTAGTGCCGAGATTAGACTCTCGGCACTAATTCATGAGATAGTGAATTAGAACGAATAGGATTAATGTTTTATGAAATCTCAGCCCTTATCTAATACTATTTTAATAAGCAGTTTAACGTAAATTGGCATTTGATAACTTCTTTTTAGCTTGACCAACGCAGACTCGTTTTTCATCAGAAAAACTAAATCTTTTAAAAACCTCTGTTTTTGTCATTATAGAAATAAAAAAAAATAATGAAAAACTTAATACCAAAAATGCTATCAAAAGAATCCCCACAACTGATTGGGACCGGATTAGAATTTAATGCGGCGTGTTACACTGAACTATCCAGGTCGAATCAGACAACCGGATCAGAGGAAAAACTTACTGAACCAGGACAAATAGAGAAAACATATTTGATAGGTGCCGGTAGTGAAATGCCCTGCTATGTAGGACTTGTTCTAGTTTACCCTGATCCGGCCAGGACGATAAAAGCACATGCCAGAATCAGGGCCGGAATCCGGATTTACAATCTTGACCGCCTGGACCAACCAAGATCTGCCTCCTCCTTAATAAAAAAAGCTGTAATGCATCTATGTATCGCTGTGTGCGAAACAACGAAATAATGATGGATCCTAATTATCAATTGTCATAATTTTGACTTTTGAAATTTATATTCATTATAACAAAGCGTCAGAAATTGGTAAAGCTTTTTAGTATCATCAAATTATGACAGAAGGGCTTTGTGCGAATTGACGAAATAATGACAGATTACAACTATTAATTGTCAAAATTTTATCTTCTGGAATTTATATTCACCATAACGAAACGTCAAAATTTGGTATAGCTTTTTAACATTATCAAATTGTGACAGTAGGCATAACAAATTATTTCAGAAGAAACAACGATTTATTACAGAAGTTTTTTTTAAGTGCCAAAGTAATATTTATATTAGTATCTATACTATATATATTTATTAACAGCAAACATAAAAATTAAAAAGTTTTCCACCCTATGTCAAAATTTTGATTTTACAAATTTCACCTTCACCAAAAACTTTGTTCTGTCAAATATTCGTGAGTTCTCACAAAGCCAAGAATACCAAATTATGACAGAAGACTTTTTTAGCACCAAAGTAATTTTGATTTGATTTAATCTGACCTCACTTTATATTTACATCTCTAATATGCCGAATCCACTAGATTTGTATAATTTTCTATTAATTCGGAATTTATTGTGATGTTATGTTAATATTATGGCAAATATTTTTTGTTTAAGTTGTTCATTATTTATAATTATAGTTTTTAAATTATTTATTTTTGCTATTGTCAAAATTTGTTTAATTCCGCGCAGCAAAATTAAAAAGTTTTTCACCTTATGTCAAAATTGTGTTTTTACAAATTTCAAATTCAACAAAGATTTTGTTCTGTCAAATATTTGTCGATTCGAACGTCGATCTAATAAATCTACAATTTTTTTTAACGGAACCAAAACTTTTACGTATTTCTTTCTTCGTCAAATACTCGAACGTCCTGTGCACTCCCTTACTTGCATCTAATAACAGTTTATCGCTAAAGCGACTTTTTGACATACACCAGTTTGCTTAATAAAATTTTAATAGTAGCATTAATACTATCATTGGAATTTATGGAAAAAGATGTCACTGAAAAACCCTGAAATGGGTCGAAATGAATCTCGAACCTCCTTAATCAGATAATTTTTTTAGACAATCACATTCTTTAATCATGTGGAATAAGGTTCTGTGTAGATTTTATGCAATTAATAAGAAGCTGCAGTTGATTAAAATTGACACTTGTCATTATTGAGCACCGTTCAGTGTGAAAATTTCGAAGAGATAACAATGAAAAAATTTGAAGTGCAAAAATATCATGAAGTGAACAGAAAAAATAGATGTAGAATATTCCAAGCTAATGGAACGCGAGAAGAATAGTAATACAGCGCGTAACAAGTTCCGTGTGGGCACGTACCTCGCCATCGTAGACCGCTTGTTAAATGAACTTTTTAAGCGTCGGGAAGCATATAAAGAATTCGCTGTAAAATTCTCAGTTTTCTTTAAATCATGAATAACCCAAAAGAGGATTATCGCCATTTTAATCGTCGACTAATGGTCAATATATATTTTAAAATTAAAAAAGAAGATGTTGATATGCATTCTAAAATTTGCCGCCCTATGCCATGACATATAGGTTGTCCCATGCGTGAATCAGGCAATATTCTGTTCGGAATATCGTATATAATTCTGAAATTCTCACTAAATAATGAAAACAAAAATTTTTCGCGTGCGAAACGGCGAATTAATTTTGGAGACTTTCTTATCCACCGCCACTTAAAATAAGTATTTTAAACAGATTCGAAATGATTTATCATACTTAATTTGGCTGCAATATCCAAACATTGAAAAGTAAAACATCAGTAATTAAAAATTAATTCAATTAAAAAAATTATTTGGTTTTTCTAGTTGCAGTTCTTAATACTTATTATTTTGCCTAACAATTATTATTTCATGAGGATAAATGACATTTTTATCGTTTTATCTATGGTTTTATATAAAAATAATGAAATTAATAAAAATAATGAAATTAATAAAAATAATAAATTTAAAAAAAAAGTTTTTTTTACACATGCAATTCAAGAAAAGAAAAAACTTATAAAAAAACATGATACGAATCTTCTATACAACGACGGATTCACGGCACATTGGACAACGAATTGTGGTTGCCTCATCATTACCACTATTAATGTGATCCGCTGCATTTATTTTTAATTTATTAAAACAAACATCGCACATGCAGATATGCTTGCAAGGCATCAGGAGAATACATTTTTTATTTACATAGCATACTTCACAGTCTACTGACCGTTCGGGTGCATTATTGATAGTTTTATTTGGTTCATTATCGTCGCTTTCGTCCTCCGGCTCAGCGTCATCATAATCGCCAACATTATCGAACTCGACGAAGCCTTTATGAATTTTGTCACCATCACCACAACAGGACACGTCTTAGAAACTCGATGGGCAAGATTTCCTTCTTGTTCAATTCTTCTGTTGCATCCATAATTCTCTCGTGCCGACCCTATACAAATGAGTACAAAATTAGAAAAAAACATTAATTATGTATGTGTTAAATGCTATGATTCGAAACATTGACACACATACACGATATCTGCGTTTTCTACCACTTTCGCTACCAGTACGAATGAGACTTGCAAAATCTATGCTTTTGCTGTATTCCTTTGCCAAAAGAAGTTTCAAAAAATGAAAAAAATGCCTTTTTTCGGCATACGACGGCCGATTACTCCATTATATGCTTCGAGTGCATTTGTTGTACGCGTGTGTCTTCCGTAAACCGACATATTGCTTGCTGTTTCCTATTATTTATTTTAAAAAATATTCAAATAAAGTTAAATAATTTATTTATGTTATTATGATTGCCGTCGATATACCTTTTGTATCCATTGCTTTTCGTAATATTTGATAAAACGACGGAACAAAGCTGCATTAAAATTATTTGCCTCTGCTTTAAGTAGATGGAATACCATATCGATATCATTTACTGGCAATAACGGCAAACACAAAAATTTCCCATAAATCTCCATAGCGTCTTTATTATTGCGCAAAGATGTATCGAATCCAGGAATCTTACTTGCATTGCGTTTCACGGCCTGGTAAAAGTGAAACCAACATGCATATAAGTTTGCCTGCGGATACACTTTGCGCAATGCAAAATGGATTAAGCTGTTACGTATGCGAAAATAGTTTTCATTCTAAATGTTTGAGCTTAACTAAAGATCAATTTGATCTTATAACTTCTGGTGCAATTAATGGTTGGATTTGCAGCACATGCATTCCATTAAAATCAAGAAAATCAATTGCAGTTCCTGTTCCAACTGTGGTTTCTGATGAATCTCAGAATGAAGCACATGATATAAAAACTGTGCTTACTAAAGTTAAAATGGATTTAGATGCAATAACTATTTCCAACAAATTATTTCAAGAAACTGTTGATTCATTCTCCAACCTAATTGACGGCTTCAATATTAAACTGGAGAATTTGGAGAAGAGAATGAAAATTCTTGAGCATACTGTGAGTGTTAATAAGAGTATTAATACTAAAGTAATATCGCTGGATGATAATGAACGCAGCTTTGACCTTGTTGTTCATGGCATTCCTTTTAAAGCTGATGAAGATTTATCTTATATTAAACAAAAACTTCTAGCTTACTATGAAGTTTCTTCAACTTCTAATAATATTAAAAGTATTTCAAGGTCTCTTAAAAGGAATTTGACAACTATTCCTGTAATTATATTGAAATGTGACGATATTTCGACAAAACAAAAAATTTTGGATGGCTTCAAAGCTAAAAAACTTTCAATGAAAAGAAATAGTATTATAAGTGATATTGGCTATGATTTATCAATTGATAATGGTCGTAACACCTTCTACATTACTGAATATCTTAACCCTTACAAGCAACAACTACTTTTAAAAGCCAGAGAGTTATTAACTGATAAACTAGCTAAATATGTATGGGTTCAAAATGGCGATATCCTGGTAAGAAAGTTCGATAATGATAAAATCACTAAAGTTACATCTGCTGAAATAATTCAAATTTTACGAGATAATTAATTAATTTCCTTTTTTTTAATATTATTTAGTTTAGTTGTTTTATTTCATTTTATTCATTTTATACATAGTTTTTATAATGTTATTATCAATTTACTACCAAAATGTTAATGGTCTTAGAAGCAAAACAAATGATTTTTTTAAAAACTTACTTGCGTCTAATTATGATATAATATGTCTTACTGAAACATACCTAAATGATAACATTTCTGATAATGAATTATTTTCTAATCATTACACTGTTTATAGAAGGGATAGAGATCTTAATCTTTTTCCTAATAAAAAAGATGGTGGGGGTTGTTTGATAGCAATTAATTCCAAATTTCAAAGCTTTCGTTTACCATTATGGGAAGTTTATTTGGAGGAGATATGGGTTTGTCTTAAGTTTAGAAACAAAAAATTATATTTGAACGTACCTTATATTTATCCTAATGCAACTATCTTGGATTATGATGGTTATTTTGAAAATATCAACAATATTATAAATACACACAAAATTGATTCTAACTTTCTTATTGTTGGTGACTTCAATATACCTAATATTAAGTGGTCATTTGTTGCTGATATCTTGGAACCAAGCCTTTTAAGTGTCACTAGACCAGCTCAAGCACTTATCGAAACATTGAGTTTCACTGATATTACCCAATTCAATCATTTAACTAACAAATCTAATCGGATTTTAGACCTGGTTTTATCCAATTTGCATGTAAGCAATGTTACGGTAAGCAATCCTACGGATGTGTTATCAAAAATTGATCAACTTCATCCACCGATTGAAATTTCAATAAATCTTAAAAAATTTGATCTCCTAAAAGCCGATGAATCTGTACGCTTTAATTTTTACAAAGGAAATTATGATGAAATTAACGTAGCTCTATCTGAAATTAATTGGTGTCATATGTTTGGAAATAAAGATGTTGATCAGTCAGTTGATGCTTTTTATGATGTTCTTTATCAGTTAATCAATCAATTTGTCCCTAAATTCAAAATTAAATCTAGTAAATATCCCATCTGGTATTCAAAAAGTTTGTTAAAAATGATTGAATTTAAAAATCTAATTCATAGAAAGTTTAAGAAAACTGGTGATCTTGATTATTACAATATGTTTTCTTCTTTGCGGAGCTCTGTTAAAAGGGAAATTAATGTATGTTATACAAATTATTTAAGTGTTATTGAAAGTTCCATTTCGTCAGATCCTAAAAAGTTTTGGTCTTTTACAAAAAAATTAAAAAAAACTAATGCTATCCCAGCATCAATGCGTTTTAAAAACAATATAGAAAGTTCAACCAAAGGAATTTGTGATCTTTTTGCGACTTACTTTCAATCTGTGTACACCAGTACCCATCTTAATTCCACACCAACATTTGCAATAAGTGATATCTCTTTGGAAGATTCTTTATTTTCTGTAACGGAAGAAGAAGTACTAGCGGTATTAAATAAACTTGATCTAAATAAAGGTTTTGGAGCTGATCTAATTCCTCCTATTTTCTTAAAAAACACTTCTGCATTGATCTGTCAGCCATTAACCATTCTATTTAATAAGTCTTTTGAAAATAATGTTTTTCCTATTAGATGGAAAATAGCTAAAATCATTCCAATTTTGAAAACTGGTGACAGTACTGATGTAGAAAATTATAGACCAATTGCAACATTGAATTGTTTCAGCAAAATTTTCGAAAGAATTGTTCACAACAAACTGTTTGACTTTACTAATATTAATATTATTAAAAACCAACACGGGTTTTTTAAGAGTAGGTCAACTCTTACTAATATGCTTAACTATACGGAATATATTTATGAATCGCTTGACTCTGGCGCTGGTGTTGATGTCATATATATGGATTTTTCAAAGGCCTTTGATAAAGTTAACCATAATATTCTCCTTCAAAAATTACGTAATTTCGGTCTGAATCTAAAATTTATCAGGTGGGTTGAATCTTATCTAAAACAAAGATCTCAATTTGTATGCATTAATGACTATGAATCATTTTCTTTCTGTCCTCATTCGGGTGTACCACAAGGTTCAATCTTGGGGCCTTTATTGTTTATTTTGTTTATTAATGATATTTGCTTACGCTTGGATTGCAAAGCACTCCTTTTTGCTGATGATTTGAAAATATTTAAATCAATCAAATCCATAGCTGACTGTATAGCGCTTCAAAAT
The DNA here is from genome assembly GCA_963693315.1 of Diogma glabrata. NCBI lineage: Eukaryota > Metazoa > Arthropoda > Insecta > Diptera > Cylindrotomidae > Diogma > Diogma glabrata. Next base: position 17,937 of record CAVNZG010001243.1, read on the forward strand.
AATCTTAATAAAATATATGAGTGGTGCAAAAGTAACGATCTATATCTCAACATTAATAAATGTTTTACCTTTAAGCTTAAGCCTAGATCTTTTCAATTACAATTTATTTATAATATTAACAATTTAACTCTATGCGAAAAAGATAGTATTCGTGATTTAGGCATTATTATGGATAACAAATTAAAATTTAATATACATATTCAAGACATTGTTAACAAAGCTTTCAAAATGCTTGGTTTTGTTATGCGAGTGTGTTCAAATTTTCGTTCGTCTAAAACACTTATTACAATTTTTAATTCAATAGTTCGTTCTTCATTAGAATATATCTCGCCGGTCTGGAATCCAAAATATCAAACTCATATTGATCATATTGAGAGGGTTCAAAGGAAGTTTACTAGATTTCTGAACTTTAAATTAAGCTTCCCATATCAACCATACAAAGATAGATTAAAACGATATAATATATTATCATTGGAACAAAGACGTACTATTGCTGATCAAACAACCCTTTATAAAATTCTTAACCATAGTATTGAATCAGATTTGGCTAGTCTAATTCGTTTGAATACCACACCTTGTTATAATACTAGGCATTCGTACACTCTGTATTATAATACTTTTCTAACTAATCTAAGAGTTCATTCACCGTTGATTAGATTACAGTACAGCCACAACGTTAAATTCAATCAAATCAATTTGTTTTGCTCCAACTTAGTCCAGTTTAAAAGAAGCCTTTTACAAATTGTTAAATTAAATTAAATTAATATTATTTTCTTATATATTTTAAATTCTAATATTATTTATTTTATCTTGTGTTAAACATTCTTGGTTTATTACATTAAAATTATGTTTTTATAAACTAAATTTAAACTTTTTATTGTAATTTTTTATATTATTTTTAAATATTGTCTTTAATTTGTATTACTTTTAAATTTAAACTTTTTATTGTAATTTTTTATACTATTTTTTAAATATTGTCTTTAATTTGTATTACTTTTATAACTAGCATGTTATTGGAAATATTTCCGTTTGCTAGTACTTAAATTGAAATAAATAAATAAATAAATGCAGAGCGCATAGCGCATTCATAATCGGTCATGAACGATTTCCCCTCCAGACTATAAAATATAAATTGATTAAATAATGTCACTATAATTTAATGTAATTTCCATAAAACACAAATCGATTAAAATATTTCATTATAATTTAATAAGATATACCTGAAAATATTCGTGTTGATATATTGAAACAAATGTTTATAACAGGCTTCAGTCTTTTTGCTCATAAGCACAAAAATGAATGGTATTGTCTGGAAATATTTAATTAAGAATTAAGGTAACGCACATAAAATTTTTAAATCACTTATTACCGTTTTCATATATTCGATATGGATAATCAAAAACTGATTAAATTCGCCCATTGGACAAACTTTGAATGCGGCATCAATCAAATAATTTCGCCGATTTAAAGCAATATGAGCAGTAATGTTGCGAATTATCGATTCTGATGCAAAGATGCAATACGAGAATGCATCACATGTGTATGTAGTGCGATAAAATTTTAAAGGTGTCTCGCCGTCTTGAAACTAAAAAATACTTATACATCAATTGTTGGCCATTTAGTGGCAGTTGATAATCTTACCTGTGAAAATCCATATGTGCGCATAATTTCTTCGTTCGAAAATTCTAGTTCAACTTCGCGAGCTGTTTTCGGTGATGCCGGCATTGATATTCGCTGGCAACGATACAAATTGCGCTCCATTTTCATCAAATTCAATTGAACGTGTTGGTTTCTACCAAAACAAAATAATATGAATTTGTTTTTATAAGTAAAACTCAATCGGATCGAAAAAACACTTACTCAAGAGAATGGCGATTGAATATTTGTGAAACATTCTCTGAGGCACTCCTCAACCCCACTGCTTTGCAATCGTTTTTTATTAATGTTTTCACCACGATTTCGTCATACATGGCTTTCTGGTCAAATTCATGACTATGTAAACTTTTCACAAAACACTTCTGAGTCTTGAAATCCAGAAAAACACGTGCGCCACACGATGTGATACGGCAACGATACCAATATCCATATTTGGTGCACTTTCGAAATAATTGATTATCGGTTGACGTGGACAGCAACTTTGAATCGGAATGTAAACCACTAATTATTTTATATTGTATTTCATCGTTTTGCACTTTCGAAATAATTGATTATCGGTTGACGTGGACAGCAACTTTGAATCGGAATGTAAACCACTAATTATTTTATATTGTATTTCATCGTTTTGCGTTGATTCGTCTTGCGTTAATTGACGGTCTTTTGATTTATCTGACGACATTTTGAATTAAAATAAATAACGCAAAAAAAAACCAATAATTATTTGATGTACATGCAAAAGGAACTAATCTGGAACTGATTTGAATTAGTGATGGGCGTTGCCGTTTGCGAAGAAGTACACGTAATTTTTGATGGTCGAAACTATTTTATATTTTGATTCAGTTTGTTTCATTTAAAAATACTATTTATCTTTTTCTATCTTCCCCAAATAACTCGTAAAAGGAAAAAATGTCAACACTTTGCACCGTTTGGTTTTTGTTTCTTCTATCATTTTCTTATTTTTACATACAATGTATGCAACCATTCTGAGAATTTTTCGTTTCATATCTTTGGGGGAATTACAGACATATACACTAAAGCTCTATACGCAGCTGAAAATAAATATTCAGTTCTATGCTTATGTTTTTCTGCGTACGTTAATCCTCATACGTATATGTAAAAAGTAACCTTAAATACGTTTTATAGATACCTAATAATGTGTCAATATGATCAAAATTCGTGTTCAAACATGATTTTTGCCTTACGGCACTAATTCAGTTTAAATTGAAATAGCGCCGAGAACTCAATTTAAACAATTTCTGTAATAGCGCCGAGATTTCAACTCTCTGCACTGATTCATTTCAAACTGAATTAGCACCGAGATATTCAATTTTGCATTTTTCTGACATAACGCCGAGATTTTTGATTCTCGGCACTATGTCAGTGTGAACTAATTGAAAATCTTTATCTTTGCGCTATTTCAGTTTGAATTGAATTAGTGCCGAGACTCCATATAAAATTTTCTCGGCGCTATATCAGTTTTTTTCTCGGCGCTATTACAGTCGGCACTAAGTCAGTACACCGAGGCCAATTTATCCAATGGAGTAACACTAGACAATTTTAAATTTAGAGTTTTAAGAACTCAGAAGTATAGCTAAAAATACTATATACTGGTTCATTGGCACTTTTGTAAAAATCAATAAACTTATGTTGTAAGCCAGTTACTCATAAAAAGTACTGTATTGTAATAAAACAAGTTTGGCTTCTTTTGCTTGACGAATCAATCATTACATTAGTGAAAACAACAAATTTTGATCTTTTATTGCCACTATGATGTCTTCCAATATTTTAGGACTCAAAACATTCTCAACTTTGCTTCCGCCTTCGTTCTAATACTCTAGAAGATGGCCTAAGTGAGAATCCAGAAGATGGCCTAACAAGGTAAATATACATAAACAGTTAAATTATAAAAAAACTTTGTCTTCTTTATTTTTTCCATTAAACTTATTAAATCAGTTATCTGCGTAAAGTAGCAACAGATTAACATTATGTGATTTGTCCATTTTATTCATTTGAAAAACATTTATATTGAATACTTGTTTACAGTGAAGGCCTTGCCCGCTTATCTATTCGTAAACTAATCAGCAGTTAATTCGTCTAAAATTACTTTCATCACAAACGGCTATAATTAATCTTTTGGTACAGTGGTAAGGGTGTCATATCTTAAACCTATAAATCCTACAATCGTTATAGATAAATTTCATAAAACAATATTTAAAAAAAATCTTCAGCAAACACTTTGAGTTTCACACTTTAATGTCTTGATACCTGTTATATCTAAAGTTTAATAAATCAACAGTCATAACTCAACAATAATCAAACTACGCAAAACCAATATATTTAACAGACAAGTTTGTTTAATTTCTCCTACTTAATGAAATCCCAAAAATGTTAAGATTTAACAATAAACTAAAAATTCTAATTAAAATCCTCGTTTTAATTCCGTATAATATTTTTGTCAAAATCAATAAATCCAATTTTTTCAATAACAAAAAAAGTAATTTATTTACAACGGAAAAATTATATTTAAATATAAATAAACAACGGATATATACTTCTACAATATGCATAAAATTCTTCTGTTCTTTTTTTCCAAAAGTAATTCATTCACTACCAAGAAAAAATACATATTTAAATATAAATAAACAACGCACATACATATACTTTTACAATTTATTCATTAAATTATTTTACTCCTTTATCTCAAAAAACGAAACAAAATGTTTTACTATAATCTATTTATGACAAATTGAAGTATCCTCAAAAACAAAACACAAAATAAAATTTTTCTTCAAATACTTTTTCATTGATGTAATATTTTTTATTTCATTGTTATTGTACTACTATTCATATAAATATATAAAGCCGATGTTTTAACAACTCGTTTTTAGGACCTAGATTGTGATTTAATTAATTGTTGAATCACTAATTTCCAAATGAATGATAAACAAAACAAAACTACCAAGTACCAACGCCTATTATAAAAAATAATGTAAAATTATCATTCCTTGATATTATTAGGATATTATTGTTCTATTTATAATTTTTCCAAATAATAACTCACATCAATTATCAATTTTTTCAGCAAAATATTTTTTTGTAGGGATTAAAATACAAAGATACACAAACAAATATTTATCAATAATATATATAAAATAATTCTTCAATTATTCCTTTTAAATTTTGATAAAATATTAAATAACTATAGCTCAAAGCTTTTTAAATTTTTCATTGCATAGTTGAAGTATTTTCAGAAACATTTTGCAAATAATTTTTTAAATCAAGAAAAGAAAACTACCTAAGGACCAAGTTCAACTATTTTTCAACCTCTCGATAACTATTTATGCGATTGTTCCATTCAATTACTAAAAAAAAATAGTTATTCAAATAAAAACACTTCGAATAAAAAAACTAGTAGTAAAAACACTTCAAATAAAAAAACACTTCGAATAAAAAAACCTTTCGAATAACAAAACTAGTAGTAAAAACACTTCGAATAAAAAACCTTTCGAATAACAAAAATAGTAGTAAAAACACTTCGAATAAAAAAATTAGTAATGAAAACACTTCGAATAAAAAAACTAGTAATAAAAACACTTCGAATAAAAAAACTAGTAATGAAAACACTTCGAATAAAAAAACTAGTAACTATTTTTATTCGAATGAATTTTTTATTCGGTGTCTGTTATGAACAATCGAATAATTCGAAATGTTTCAACAATCGAATAATTCGATTGTTTTTATTCGATTGTTCCCATCACTAATTGTATGTAATAGTTTGAAGAAGGTTAAGGTTTAAAGCTTGGAAAGGAAAGATATGAATGTAGCTATGTGTCTTTCTTGGCTTTCATCTTCCTAGAGTTGATTTATATCATTCTGGTTCTATGCGATTGCTCCATATGTGATAGCTAGTTTCCCTATCATATTCATTAGAATATTGTATATAAATTACAATAGCTGAAATGCATCCCTATATTTTATTCTTGGTAAACGGAACGAACGTAGTTTTACAGAACCTCTGTACTAGCGTTCGTAATATTGACAATTAATTGTAAAAGGGACATATCTGCTTTTTTGCATTAGTCATTGAGCAGGTTCTTTCGAATGCCTTGGTAATTGTGAAGTCTAATCACACTACAGAATTTCCATCGCCAGCATAAGTGTAACACATTTCATTGAAAGTAAAATGTAGTTCCAGCCCCTATATTTCATTATAATGCAACAGCACTGCATAAATAAAAAAATGAATCATCATCATTTAATTCGCATTTTATTTAATCAAACTTTATCCCGTTTTTCCTGGTTTTACGAAAACCTGATTACAATCATTTATTTATGTAGTTACTACAGAATTTTGCTGTTGCAAATTTTAAACATTCATTTTGAAAGTGTACGACAGTGAGTACATGAAATTAAACTTTAATAAAATCTAGTAACAAATTATAAGTGATAATTCCAAGTTTTCAATATTCACAAAAAGTAGTGCATCAGTTATTTCAATTGCTTTTGTTTGAGTTATTTCTTAATACATTACTAAATACACTACATAATACGGAATTGTTTTACTGTGAAATTAGTGTAACCTAAACCGATCAGGTAAGCGAGTTACGCGACGGGTAAATTAGTTCGATTGTTTGTGAATTAAGTCATATTTATCTTAGGTTTATTGGAATTGCCTGGACCTGGAATTATTATCCTCCAGCTTAAAAGTTGTTGGCGATGAAGTAGGTTAGATGAAGAATTGAAACAAAAAAAAATCTAAATACGCATCCGTTATAACTGTTTCCTTAGGATACCACAAACAAGTATCCAACCGTATTAAGCACGTTACCTAATTGGATTCGGTAAATTAAATTGAAAAGAAAACAGCATACTCTGTAAATTAAATTTAAAAGGAAACGGGAAACCAATTTAGAAGCACATTTTGATCGTACTGTATAGCTGGATTGAGTATTTACGTGTATTATAACTGCGAATCTGATTTCGTGTTTTTTTGTGTATATATCATTTATGTATATGCTAAGCAAATAATTGATTTTTGTTGTTAGTTAACGTTAATAATTTTTAGAGTAGCAATTTTTTTTCTTGATGAGTAAGGTGACACTAAAAGCGCTTTTGGCAGGTTACTAGCTCAGGTAAGCTAATTTGTTTATTTATTAAGCTTATTTATATATTGTTTTAACAGGTTCCTTTACTAAGCTAGTTTATTTATTTAACTTATTTATTTATTAAGCTAATTTATTTATTTATTTAGCATGTTTATTAATTGATCAAATTTATTTATTTCGTTAACTTGTTAATTTATTATGCTAGTTCGTTAGGCTAAATTGTTTTTGTTTTCTTTCCTTATAAAATATGAATATGACTTAATTACTTCAATTTATTTAGCTTTAGTCAAAAACTTAAATGTATTGTGTTAATTTATATACAAACTTTCGTGATTTAATGTAAAATTATAATGAGGTATAACTAGTATTGTGTTTTGAGAGTCATGGGAGATTGAGGAAGTAGGAAGCATGCCTTTTTAGTTCAGAGAAAATTGCGGCTTCGGAATATGTTGGCGTGATAGATGAATGATATAGGTTAGTTACAGTTACAGTGATCGTTTTGTGAAGTTTTTTTTTATTTTCCGGTAATGCAGCATATAATAAAATCATATGTTTGTTTGAACCAAAACCCATCCCACTTCTCCCCTGATGCCTAGCGGGTAAAATAATGCTGCGGTTCAAAAATAGATCTACATTCTCATATGATTTCTGTTAAGGTTGCCGTTATCTATAACGGTAAACCTTACAGTGGCGCCCAAATGTTTATAGCTCATAACTATTGTCGTTTTAGTTGATAAAAAAAAAAAAAAAAAACATTTATTTAGAAGGAAAACTTTTTTCTGTTTTCGTAACGTTTCTTTTTTTATTTAATTAATGGTTTAATTGAAATTGTCAATTTTTTTCTTCTTTGTAGAATACATTTTATTTTATCACTCACACCAATATATTCCGATTTTAAACATCTTTATTCCTTATACGATCTTCTACTATGGTATGTAATAATACTTTGTAGCAAGGTTGGTTAGGGTCGATAAGCGAGTGCTGATTCGGAACTGATGTTTAAACTCTAAATTATCAAATGTTTGATTAGTTAGGGAAACTTCTGTTTTGAATCAATCATTTCTTTAATAATCACTGTTCCATTTTGGGTTTTTCTTTCTGAATGTCGGTTTTTTTAAATAGATTTAATCGTTACTGAGATTATTGAAGCTGTTTCTTCCATAGGAAAATGTTTGACTATTCGGCGAAAAGTCACATATCTCTGTACGCTATTATCTTAATAAAACGATTTCACCTAAAATGTTTTGAAACAGTGGTTTTTAAAATTAAAGACAATTAATTTGCATTCGTGTATGCTTCGTTTTACACATGTTCTTTATTAGGAAACGAGATAAGTATATCCGAGTGTAAGCTCGTGCTGGGACTTAAGATTGTAGTTATCATAATCGATTTCCAAGTACATGACCATGTTATTTTTTTTCTCTTTTGTTCTCTGAGAGGGAACGGCAGGCGTTCAGCGGCGAATCTCTCATGACTCTCATATTCTATACACTTTTAGTTGAACATTGTTAGTATTTGATTCGGTGATAGTTTATAATTTTCGCGAAATTTTCATTTTTTGTACTTCTAAATTATTGTATTTATTTATTTATTCTAATCGTTAAGTATTTTAATTCCTGTAATAAATTATATCCATAGTATATCTTGTGATCTATCATACCGCATGGAGTAACGTTTTTAAATTATTATATTAGTTTATTTATTTTTTTTTGATTGTTTGGTCTTGGATCTTAATTGTTGTTGATATTTATACATTTTATGATTATTGCGTTTAGGTGGTCGTATAGGATAGTGTTAGTTAGACTTAATTTATTAAACTTATCGTTATACTGATTCTCTTTACCAAGATCGTTTGGGGTGTGTTTAATTTGTACCGTTCTGGGCTTAAGGAAATAAATAGCGTAAATAAAAATGGATCCGGAATATTTAGAGCCGGATGAATTCTCAATTGAGGCTCAAACTCGGAGTTTAAAAGGGCCAACTAAATCAGTTCTAAAACAACTTTTAGAGAAATTAGCAGATGAAAAATTACAACCGTCTTTGGTTCCTACGCGAGCGCATGATCTTGCACGCAAGCAACCAGTTCGTGAAGTTAAATCATGTGCTACGAAAATATCAGAGCTACAAATACTATTTAAGGAAACTATCAATGATGAAGTTACTGATGAAAGTTTGGATATGGAAACATTGTCTATGATTGCTTCTCGTTTAATCCACATAGCCTCCCGTCTTAAGCGCATGTTTTATTCCGAATCTGCCTATGCATCTGCTGAAGTTACTTTAGTTCCCTGCGAAAAGTTGTTGGAGCTTGTTGAGTCTGTGATCAGTAAGAATGCAGACTTGAATGAATCAAGAGCATCCCTCAGAACAATTAAAATTACAGTTCCAAGTGATGAGCTGACAGTTAATGGTCAAAATTCACCTTTGTCAAAAGAAGAGGTAGCTCAAACATCTTCTAGTTCTTACCAACGCGAATCCTTGAATCTCGAAACGCCTTATGAGTCTATTTCAAAAACGTCAAAGTCATCGGGATTATCTAAAGATGACGAGTTATTATCACTTCTAGCGCAAATCAGTGAAAAGTTGCCTCAATCAAAACGGGTGTCTAACAAGTTTGCTCTTCATAAAAATCCTACCATCTCAGAAGATATCCCACCTACTATTCCACGTAAGCCAGTATGGAGCGAACTACCTATTGTGAATCCCCAGGACTTTTCTCGTAACCAAAAACCTGTATTTAGCCAAAATTTCTGTAATGTACATTTTGATGGGTCGTCTCACATGCCTGTTGACCGATTCTTATTCAGGGTTGAGCATTTAGCCAAAAGTTATGGCATATCACAGCACAAAATGGTGGATGAAGTAGTTTGGCTGCTCAAGGGTCAAGCAGCGGAATGGTATTGGGCATATTTGGAGAGAAATGGTGCGCTTACTTGGCCGCAATTCAGATTGGGACTGCAAGAAAGATTCCAGGATCGTAGAAATGAATGCGATATCAGACACGTAATTGAAAACAGAAAACAACGTGTTAAAGAAACCTTCCTTGAGTTCTATAACGATGTTATGGCGTTGGGTCTTCCTTTAAAAGAACCTTTGCTTGAAAATGAACTTCTACTTATTTTGCGTCGTAATATGCGGCCTGGTTTGCAATTAAACCTTGCTGGTGAAAGTTTTAATTCAGTAAACCAATTTTTAAAAAAATGCATTGCGATTGAGGATACATGGTCTCGGTTAGGGTATGTGCCAGAATTTACTAACTCAAAACGTCATAAAATACATGAATTAGATTGTAATCGAGTTAAGATTTCAGGATCTACTACCATGGGAATTACTTCAACTAACGATCAACAAACAGCTTTGCCAAACTATTCTCAAACCATTGAAGCTGTTACCTTTTCCTCTAACGCCAGTAAAGGCAATTTAAGATCTGTTGGATTACAATGTTGGAACTGTGGTGGTAGCCACTTATTTAAAAACTGTTTAACCAATATAACATACCGATTTTGCTTTGGTTGTGGAGCAGTTGGCATTTTGAAACCAAACTGTAGTCGTTGCTCGCGAATTTCATCGGGAAACGATCATCAGGAAATGAAGAAATCGAGGGAACCTCATTTCCTGAACCAACCCTCAATACATCAGAAAAACATCGAAGTAGCCTCCAACACCGATCCCGAACTGAGGCTGAGACAGCATTTACCTCCATTTCCACAAGGCAAATAGAAAGTCAAAACATAGTTAACCCCGATTTGACATCTTTAACTGATAGTGACGTTCATAAAACTGATGCCTATTTTGCAACCGATCCGTATCAATCCGTAGTCACGCTAAAACCCAATAGAGTGTTAAAACAGAAACAGCGCATGCATAAATATTTTCAGAGACGACGTAAACTGAAACTACTGCTGTCGGAAACGATAGTTGCGAATGCTAGAGATAATCGTCCTTATGCTGATGTCGTTATAGCTGGTGTTAAATACCATGGGCTACTGGACAGCGGTGCAAACATAAGCGTGTTGGGTGCGGGTTCCGAAAAATATCTTGAAAATCTTGATATAAGAGTGCACAATTTTCCTTTCGTTCTATCCACAGCCAGTGGGCAACCACAAAGGGTGATCGGCTATATAAATATAAAAACTGAGTATGCCAACAAAAGTCACAATATGCGCTTTTATATTGCTCCTGGTTTGCAACAAGAGTTGTATTTAGGTTGTGATTTTTGGAATAAATTTGGTATACAGCCTATTATGGTTAGTGAAATAGACCAACCTGAAGTCCTTTTTGATAAATCTATACCATCAAACAAGCAAACCAGTCTTCACCATCTTTCTAGCGAAGAAGAACATAAATTGCAAGAGGTAATTAGCACGATTCCTAACTTTAATCAAATTGGGCTAGGCAAGACACCTATTCTAACCCATTCAATTGATGTTGGTAATGCTGCACCAATCAAACAGCGGCATTATTCTGTTTCGCCTGCTGTTGAAGCCGAAATCTATACAGAATTAGATAGAATGTTATCCCTGGGAATAATTGAAGAAAGTCAGAGTGCTTGGTGCTCACCCATTGCGTTAGTACGAAAGGCGAATGGTAAGTCTAGACTTTGTTTAGATGCTCGTAAATTAAATGAAGTAACTAAAAAGGATGCATACCCGTTACCTTTAATTGATGGATTACTAAGTCGTCTGGATAAAACCATGTATATATCGAGTTTGGATTTAAAAGATGCCTTTTAACAAATTCCTCTCGATCCTGAATCACGCGAAAAGACTGCTTTCGCAGTCCCAGGTCGTCCACTATATCAATTTAAGGTCATGCCTTTCGGTCTCTGTAACGCCCCGCAGACCATGTGCCGACTTATGCATAGAGTAATCCCTTATCATTTACACGATCGGGTTTCCGTATATCTAGACGACTTATTAGTTACATCTTCGACGTTTGACGAACACCTCTCTCTTTTATCAGATGTTGCCGATCGACTTCGCAAAGCAAATTTGTCCATAAATGTTGATAAAAGTAAATTCTGCATGAAGGAAATTAAATACCTCGGCTATATTGTAGGTGAAGGTGGTTTGCGAGTTGATCCGGATAAAATTAATGCTATTGTATCCTTCCCAATTCCAAAAACCGTACGTCACGTTCGTCGATTTCTTGGTGTTACAGGTTGGTATCGAAGGTTTATTGCAGGGTATTCGACCTTATCAGCGCCCTTAACTAATCTTTTGAAGAAAAATCAAAAATTTTGTTGGACTGAGAACGTTCAGGTCACATTTGATGCATTAAAGGAAGCCTTGACTTCCGCACCCGTACTTTCAACTCCTGATTTTAAAAGTCCATTTTATTTACAATGTGATGCAAGCACAAGCGGAGTTGGATGTGTATTATTTCAACGCACTGAGAATGGAGACGAGCACCCTATCGCCTTCTTTTCTCAAAAACTCAATCGGGCACAAAAGAACTACAGTGTTACTGAGCTTGAGTGTTTAGCGGCGGTATTGAGCATTAAAAAATTCAGAGCGTATATTGAAGGTCTTCCGTTTACCGTCATCACCGACCATGCGAGTTTGAAGTGGCTCAGAGAACAGCGAGATCTCTCCGGGCGCTTGGCAAGGTAGAGTTTAAAGCTTCAGGCTTTTAATTTTACTATTGAGCACCGGAAAGGAAGTCAAAATGTTGTTCCTGATGCTCTTTCTCGCATGCACGTTGATGCTCTTGACAATGTCGATAAAACGGTTGTTACAGATGGTACTAATCTCCCGCCGCTCCACATAGATCTTGGTGATTCGGCTTTTGATGAACCGGAATATAAAGAACAAATCATTAAAGTTTCGAATGATAACAAAAGTAAAACAAATGTTCAAATATTTAATGGACGACTATACATAAATTTGACTCCAGAGTTATCCTACCTAGATACAGATGTCCCTCAGTGGAAGCTAATAGTTACCAACAGCCTGACTAACGCTCTTATTCAACAGGCTCATGATGCACCAACATCAGCTCATCAAGGAGTAGCAAAAGTTCTCGATAGGATCAAACGGCAATATTTTTGGAAAAATATGGCTCAAGACGTAAAACTATACATTCAAAACTGCGATATTTGCAAAATGTCTAAAGCTACTAACGCTACCACTAAACCTCCCATGGGTAGTTTCGTAGAAGTTTTGCGACCATGGCAACGGTTATACGTCGACTTTTTGGGTCCATATCCCAGGTCTAAAAATGGCTTTACAAGCATTATCGTTGTCCTGGATAAATTCTCAAGATATGTCGTTGCGAAGCCAGTTCGTCAAGCCACTGCAGAAGCCGTCTGCAACTTCCTCGAACGAGATGTATTCCTAAAATTCTCTGTGCCCGAATCTATTTTGACTGATAACGGGAAGCAATTTGTGTCGCATATGCTGTCTAACTTGCTTTTGAAGTATGGAGTTGAGCATGTGCTTACTCCGAAATATTCTCCCCAGTCAAATGCCTCGGAGAGAGTAAACCGCACCATTCTCGCAGCCATTCGATCTTACATAAAGGATAACCACCAGAACTGGGATAGGCATTTGGAGGAAGTCCTTAGTTGTCTTCGAAATGTCAAACATGACGCAACTGGATGTTCCCCACACTTCTTAGTGTTTGGACAACACATGGTTGGACACGGTTCAGATTATAATCTTTTTAGGGAGAAAAGCAACTTAGCTGGAAACTATTTGGCGGTGACATCTAAGTCAGATATGTTGTCGGTCGTACAGGAAGGAGTTCTCAAGAGTTTAAAACAGGCATATTATCAAAATGTACCAAGATATAACTTACGCAGTCGTCCTCGCCATTTCGTTGCACAACAAGAAGTATTCATTCGAAATTTTTCACAGAGCGAAGCCCCGAAGCAGTTTTCCTCCAAATTTGCTCCCAAATTCCAAAAGGCCCGAATTCGTAAGCCCGTTGGAAATGTCGCATATGAGATGGAAGATCTCGAAGGTAAAAGTCTCGGGGTGTACCATTTAAAAGATATTAAAGGTTAAACAAGCAGGTGAAGCCCGGCTATAGATTCTCAGGGTGTTGGGTCGTCCCCACGATTTGTAACACATTTCATTGAAAGTAAAATGTAGTTCCAGCCCCTATATTTCATTATAATGCAACAGCACTGCATAAATAAAAAAATGAATCATCATCATTTAATTCGCATTTTATTTAATCAAACTTTATCCCGTTTTTCCTGGTTTTACGAAAACCTGATTACAATCATTTATTTATGTAGTTACTACAGAATTTTGCTGTTGCAAATTTTAAACATTCATTTTGAAAGTGTACGACAGTGAGTACATGAAATTAAACTTTAATAAAATCTAGTAACAAATTATAAGTGATAATTCCAAGTTTTCAATATTCACAAAAAGTAGTGCATCAGTTATTTCAATTGCTTTTGTTTGAGTTATTTCTTAATACATTACTAAATACACTACATAATACGGAATTGTTTTACTGTGAAATTAGTGTAACCTAAACCGATCAGGTAAGCGAGTTACGCGACGGGTAAATTAGTTCGATTGTTTGTGAATTAAGTCATATTTATCTTAGGTTTATTGGAATTGCCTGGACCTGGAATTATTATCCTCCAGCTTAAAAGTTGTTGGCGATGAAGTAGGTTAGATGAAGAATTGAAACAAAAAAAAATCTAAATACGCATCCGTTATAACTGTTTCCTTAGGATACCACAAACAAGTATCCAACCGTATTAAGCACGTTACCTAATTGGATTCGGTAAATTAAATTGAAAAGAAAACAGCATACTCTGTAAATTAAATTTAAAAGGAAACGGGAAACCAATTTAGAAGCACATTTTGATCGTACTGTATAGCTGGATTGAGTATTTACGTGTATTATAACTGCGAATCTGATTTCGTGTTTTTTTGTGTATATATCATTTATGTATATGCTAAGCAAATAATTGATTTTTGTTGTTAGTTAACGTTAATAATTTTTAGAGTAGCAATTTTTTTTCTTGATGAGTAAGGTGACACTAAAAGCGCTTTTGGCAGGTTACTAGCTCAGGTAAGCTAATTTGTTTATTTATTAAGCTTATTTATATATTGTTTTAACAGGTTCCTTTACTAAGCTAGTTTATTTATTTAACTTATTTATTTATTAAGCTAATTTATTTATTTATTTAGCATGTTTATTAATTGATCAAATTTATTTATTTCGTTAACTTGTTAATTTATTATGCTAGTTCGTTAGGCTAAATTGTTTTTGTTTTCTTTCCTTATAAAATATGAATATGACTTAATTACTTCAATTTATTTAGCTTTAGTCAAAAACTTAAATGTATTGTGTTAATTTATATACAAACTTTCGTGATTTAATGTAAAATTATAATGAGGTATAACTAGTATTGTGTTTTGAGAGTCATGGGAGATTGAGGAAGTAGGAAGCATGCCTTTTTAGTTCAGAGAAAATTGCGGCTTCGGAATATGTTGGCGTGATAGATGAATGATATAGGTTAGTTACAGTTACAGTGATCGTTTTGTGAAGTTTTTTTTTATTTTCCGGTAATGCAGCATATAATAAAATCATATGTTTGTTTGAACCAAAACCCATCCCACTTCTCCCCTGATGCCTAGCGGGTAAAATAATGCTGCGGTTCAAAAATAGATCTACATTCTCATATGATTTCTGTTAAGGTTGCCGTTATCTATAACGGTAAACCTTACATAAGGATTAACTGTCCTATAACTTATACTAGCATGAATTAAATTTCTGCTTAAAGAAGAACCATTCCACCAACATGTACCCTACGAGGCAGTTTCTGTATCCCTGCGAAAAAGACAGATGCCACCATTATTTTGCGATTAGCGCCGGGCATGATGATATTTGCTGCGGCCACCAAGTTCCTGGTGAAGAGTTCTGAAAGACAATAGCAAGAAATGTTTTTTAGGTGAGTTTGTATGAATATATCCCATACTAACTTCACCACGCTGTTTGCAAAGTTTTTTACCCTGTTTTATGAAGTCATTGTTGTTGTATGAGCGTGAGCCATACTTTTAGCTGTTTCTTAGTGCATGTCTAGGTATCACATTTCAAGCTTTTAGTGGGTAAACATTCATTTGAACCAAGCGCGAACTTTCTACTGCCTCCAGTTGCCGGAGAGAGGTATATATTGCTCTTCATCCATAAACAATCCCGTTAAATGTTAAAAAAAGTATGAAATCTGCTTTAATTGTGCATGTTACAAAATCCTCGTGCACAAAATTGTGCACACGATGTTCACCATACCGTGCACATGTTTTAAAACGCATTTATGCACACCCATGTCAGCCACATGTTTTACGAAAAATACAAAACGAAACGAAATTTATTTAATGATAATAATAATAAACAAAAAATTCGGACAAGAGCAAATATAATTCGCTTATCGAAACTCGAGGGTTTCGTTTATATATTATTCTACGAGAATAGTTCGTCACTTTAATAATGAAACAACGTATTCGCAAAAGTGTAGTTTCGAGATGATTGGGTTTAAAGATTTTTCGCTTTTCTGTTAAGATATTGGAAAAAAAATCTCTACTAATTACTCTTGACTAATTTCCCCACAGCATATTAAAATTTCACAATTGTACCTGCTGGATTTTCTACCTAAAAAGAGGTGAAAAGTCAATCAAGTACCTTAAACGTTATTTCATATTTCATATACGATATTTCATTATGCATGGAAGTACGATTAAGCCTAAAACTAATTTTTATTGAAATAACGCATGATATTCTTACACTTTTTTATTGATATGAACCGGCATGTCATGTAGTCATGAATGATGCTTATACAATATTTAATATTTACCATTTCGTGTGGCGATCGTAATGTATGTAAAATATACGACACTGATTTTACCCTAGTTATTATTCTGTAGGAATTGGAATATCGTACATGCATTTACGCTGTTTCAATGTTTAACCAAATTCAAATTTGCATGTACGTTAATTAACAATTTATTAATTTTCACCCCCAGGTATAAAATAATTGGAAAATGTTAAAACGTTACTTTATAGACATCCTTATGGGGAGTGCAGCACATAATGGGTGCAATAATAACATCGTATAAATGGTATACGTTATTTCATTATTAAAGCGACGAGTTCTTCTCCAAAACACAATTTTAGAAATAAGCCAAAAACGGTGCTTTCGAAAATTACAAAAAAAAATTGTTTTGCACTACAAAAACAAGTTGACCGCTTTTATAGCTTGTGAGTAAATCGATTATGTAGAAATTCGGACGGACACCGAAGTCTCACTTACTTTTTCAAAGTACGGAACCCTAAAAATGCTGAATGAGAGGATGAGAAAATAGAAAAAATTTTATGTTTTCTAAAATAGGTTTCATAATTCATTTAACTTTTAATGAAATAATATCCGTGTTCCTATTAGGTAAACTTGCTACCCGAACCAAATTTTAAATGGAACGACATAAATGTGAGAGGTATTAGATTTTCGATCTACTAGAACCCAAATAATTTCTTACTACACGTTACCAGTTTTTTTGACAACAATATTTTTTGAGAATTTTAAAAAATAATATTGCTAAAAAACGTAAAATAAAATTATTGGTTTGGCAAAGTTTTACGTTTAAATTTTATTTTGAGTTTGTTAAATTTAAGGAAACTAATTTAATATTAAAAAATTTCTAAAAATTGAAGTTATGATTCATACAAAATGAAAACGTTAAGAAAACTGAACAGAAATTTGACATTTCGGCTAGAAATTAAATTTGTATAAACATTTGGACAACACATTAAAAACTATTCTCTAAACAGACAAAAACTCTGATGGTGAATGGAGGCGTAAGTTTACTACGTAGCTTTACCATCATTCGATATGGTTAACTTGAAAACAAAGTTTAGTGCAAAAGTAAAGGAAAATGTTTTAAATGGAACACACTTAATACTTTCGTATTATTAAATTGATGAATTTTAATTTATTCGCATCTAAAATTATGTGCGAAAGAAATTTTTTTAGTGATGGTAATGAAAACAAACACAAAAAACAAACGGACACTTTGAATAATTAGTTTTAGTGATCTAAACCAATTATGAATTTTTAAAATGGTTTGTGCTCTTATTCCGACTTCCAAACCAATTCTTTTCGTTTTTGTAATCAACCCAGCATTTTGCCTTTCTAGCAGTGCAAGAGATTTCTCACTTGTCTTCTTAATACTCATCGAGAAAAAGGCATTACGCTTGTGAGGGATCGAGATTTGATCTTCGATTCTCGTTTCAGGTTGAAAGTGGATCCCCAAACCCAACATTGTAAACGCAGCTTTTTCCGGAATCAGCATTGTTTGGGGATGGTTCTAAGGCAGACAAGCCAACTTAATCGCATTATTTTCACCCAAAATATAGCAGGTGCCATTCCTAAGATAGTGTTGTTCCAGTTCTTGATAAATGGCTATTTACGTCTTCTTCATTATAATGTCATACAGTGTTGTCTCTGGTTCGCTTCATATTTCCTGCACCGAAGGTTGGGGCGGACTAATCTTAGGCACTGATCGCATGACACGGCCCATTTACTATTATGTTGTGCATGACGTGCCATAGCAGTTCTAAGAAATACTTATAGGGCAAGAGCATGTAGACCAAGAGGTGACTCGGTAGCGTTGTAAAATATCTCATCAAATGACTTACGACTACATTAAAATTATCTGGAAACTCAACGATTTGACTAGATTTGTTGAATATGAAGTTTTGTGATTGTGGCGTTTTGTAATCGAAGGGGGAAACCAGATCTTATTTAAAAAAGGACAAAGATGGATTGTAAGAAGTGATTGTAAGGAATAATATTCGCAAACCAAGACGATCGGAGATACTGCTATCAGCATTGCAAATCATATAGAATTTGGCGAAAAGGTTGCGTCAAATACTGGTATTCAAGTGCCGCAGTCGTATTGGTGCGCCTTTATTTTGTAACAAGCATTATTTGCAGACGGCCATGCTTTGTGAGTTTCCTCGTTGTATCAAAAAGTCTCGGGACCTAGACAATGTGCATATTGAACTCATTAGTCATCCCATTAAGTGTCATCTCGTTCCTGGATACTTTTGACGTGATACAGCCTGACTCTTGCGCACTAATTGAGACTGTATGTCTTGGTAATAATGTCAATCAACTGCAGCAGTGAAAGACTGAAGTAAACGTTTAAGTCGATATACCGAATAAATATTTCTTGTTCTTGTTCTTGTTCAATAATACAAATGGATGCAAATTTTTGAACTATTATTCAGAATTTTTAATAAACCAGTATATTAAGAGCGTCCAGGACTTTCGAACTGTATATCCATTGGACAATGATGCTCGATTTTGCTCCAATGACACTTTCACAGGAGTTATGTAGCGGCACAATTAAAAATTTCAATAGCGAAAACACAAACAGCTCCAACGGGAATCGATAAGAAAATTAAATCTATATACAAAATTAAAATTATAATTTAATCAATTAGTAATTTGGATTCGATCGAAAAACAACATGCGTTATAGGAAAATTTGTTATTTAAATGTAAACCAAATCAAAATTGTTTTTTATTCGCCTACATATTAAAGTGTTACTTTATTACTGTGATTTGCGGCTTTAAAGTATCACTTTTCAGCTACTTATTTTGTTGTCATAGCTACGTCCAAAAAAGTAAAAAGCATTTGTATTTGTTTAAATTCTATGAAAAATAAAATTTTTTATCAAAGCAACCCTCAAATTCAAAATTTCAATATCCAATTAAAATAGTTGTTATCATTTGTTGTCATAGCTACACAATAATGAAAAAAAATAATAAATATTTTGTCAAAGGTTACTTGTTCCACATATTTCTATTTTAAAATTTATGAAAATTTAAAATTTTAATTTAGAATAAACAACTTTTCTTAAAATAGTTTGCTTGCGGCGAATAAAAAATAGTATATGATGCACGGACATAAGCTATTTTGGACTTAATGTGGGTGCAAATCTCGGCTAGCGCCTCGATTTGCAAACTCCATATCCGTCCAAAATCTTTAGCTTTACGTCCTAGCATCATAATGTACTATTTGCAGTTCTTGTTCTAAAATAAAAAGTGACAGTATTGGGCTTCTATCTTAATTGTTTATTCGCAATACGAACCAATAAGTTCACGTTATCTGTGTCGACACTGTTAAAACTGTTAACAATCAGAGTCTCAAATTAGAGTGGTTTCTGCTTCAGAAGAAGAAAACCAGCTGCAATTTTTGTGGATTGACATGGAGATACAGCTATCCATTTACTTAAAACGGATGCAAAGAGCAGTTTGAATTGAATCCCTTTCCCTATACAAAATATCAATAAAAACATCGTCCTCGTAATTGATCACAGCCGCCAAAGGTATCTGCAATATTAACCATTATTACTATGGTTCCAGGTTGGCTAACTTATCACTTTTCTTTACAACGTTACATACAATGAGAGAGATTTCTCAATAGGCCCCTATTTTCATACCATTTTTGAAATGCGTTTATTTTGTTGCACCCATATCAATTCGTGATGTGTATCAGACATCAAGATACAAGGCTAATGTTGTTTTATCGATTTCGCTCGTTATACAGGAGAAGTTACGAGAAAAAATACGAGTGAAAGAAGTAAAACATAGCATAGCGTTCATTCACAACTAGAAAAGCAATAGCAGTTCTCATTATTTTTTCAAGTAAGTATTTACATACATAAACCAAAAGTAATTCGAAGGAAAGTAAAAAAGTATTTGGTTCAATTTCGACACGATTAATCAAATAACATAAAAATGACTAACGACTGATTAATTATTGTTTCCTCTGGAGTCAATTCACTTCTATAAACTAATTAAATGATGCTCGCAATATAAATAAATTGTTGATCAGCAGTAAATAATGTCATAAAATGTATTAATTGATTGAAAAGTAATTAAATCAAAAGAACACGATTTCCATAAAAATAAGATTGTTATGATTGAGTTCTTGTTTTCGCGAATATTCGTTGTCAATTGCATGTAATTTGAATAGTGAAGTTTAATAAAAAAATATTGTGACGCTGATGCATAGGCTAACTTCACCACAGCTCTGGATGGAAACAAAATTTTCTGGATATATAGTAAGCTAATATTCATAAAAAACTTCAATTAATAGCTAACCAATGTTATAGATGTCACGTAGTTCTAATTATATCAATATTATAGAAAGCTGTAGTATCCCAACAAACATAAATTCTGTAGTACGAGAAAAAGTAAAAAAAAAAGTTTTAACGGCAGTTAAAAAAGCAAACCGGAAGTTGGGATGCAGGACTGTTGTGAACCGTACTAAATGCTTATGTACCAAGTTTCATCTAATTCGATTACCAGGAACAGGTTCTATTAAGATTTATAAAAAACAGATGCTCGGAGGACCCCACACCACTTTGTTCACTACCACTCAAAAACTAAATAGTCCTTTGCCATATTTGCATCTGTTTCCAAAGTATCATCAAAATTCATTCACGAACGAATGTTGTATGCTCCCAACAGACATTGAAAAAATGATGACACAATAAACAGGTTTTGGGAGGCCTCCCACCACTTATCCCACTTGTCCAAAAACTAATCAGTTCTTTGTCATTTAAATCTCCATCTTTTTTCAAAGTTTCATTAAAATTGATTAATGAATGAAATCTGTATGCTCACCACAAATTTTAAATACAAAGTGTGAAAAGTCAGCAGTTGTATGGTAGACACCTCGCAACTTTGATCAATGTGTCCCAAAAGATGATAATTATCTTCTCACGCTAATTGAAATCTTTTTTATAAGTTTCATCAGACTAATTTCAGTATTGTAGTCTGTAGTGCGCATAAAGACAATGAAAAAAAATTCATAAAATTGCAAAAAGAAATTTTTACCGGAAGTGAAAAACCGAAAGTTGGGATGCAGAACTGTTGTGAACCGTACTAAATGCTTCATCCAATTTGATTATCAGGTACAGATACAATAACAAATGTTATTGAGCTTTTAAAAAACAGGTGCTCAGGGGACCCCCATCACTTTGTTCAATATCACTCAAAAACTTATCGGCCATACATATTTGCAACTTTTTCCAAAGTGTCATCAAAATTCATTCACGAACGAATGTTGTATTTTTTTTTTTTTTTTTTTTTTTAATAAAATGTGTTGTGTAATAGGGTTTAGAATATGTGTCACAACAACACATAAATACCTTTTAAGACCTAGGTCTAGACCTGGGTCCCACAACAACTGGCGTTCTGAGGTGTAGATTAACGCTTTTTTTAAACATCTGTGGGTTGAAGCCACCTGAGACTAAGTGTTCCGGCAAACTATTCCATTTGTACGCAGTTCGGACAAAGAAGTCTCTCTGCGATCTGCCAGTATGACAGCGCGGGATCTTTACCGTTTCACTGGTTGCGGCAGCCGATTGCCGAGTGGAACGGGGGTAAGAATAAGTTTGTGGCATGATGCCGCTGATTTCATCTGAGCACTGCTGATGACGATATTTGTAAAAAACAACGAGGTCAGCAACAGTGCGACAATGTTGTAGGGAATCAAGTTGTGATGTCAAAGTTCGATCACCTACAATTCGTATAGCTCGCTTTTGAACAGAGTCCAAGAGGGCCAAGATGGAAACAGAGGCAGCACCAACAAACTTAGAAAACAACTGTTGTATGGTAGACTCTCCAACCTTTTATTTTATCAAACCCATTGCCGTCGGCACTTATCTTAAGAATCATTTATTGTCCAATATTTTTCGTATATCATTTTTCTGTTGTAAAAATAATTGTTTCCGCCGCCGACACTAAACAGTAAACAATACTTTTCAGTGCCGCTATAAAATTAGTTTTCTGATTTTTAGACTTTTCTTGTTGCTTTCCTGTTTCAAAATGTACAAACTTATAAGTTATTTTTGAATTGAAAATTAAGTAATGAATTAATCAATTCTGAAGCTGAATAAAAAATTGCAAGTTTATTTTACAATAATGCTCGCTCATTTATGTGGTGCGTCCGTAGTTGTCTATCTCGTTTCACTCATTGTGAACCTACCTTGAATGGTTTTGTTGATTTTCGTTGATTTTACAATGCCTGTGAAACAAAATTGACGCTACAACAAATTCATTTATACACATTGCTATATCAATTGTCAATTTTACATCGCCTGCAGTTTGTCCACTATTTCAAAAACGAGAACAGAAGGATGTTTAAGATATAAAAAACATAACTTAAAGAATTAAACCATGAACAACTTTTTAGGAGGAACAATCATATAAAATAAAACGTTTATCTCCAGTGCTGCTGAAAAACTTATAAACATAACAAACACTATGGATAAAAAGACAATTAAAAGATTACAGACGAAATTGCAAATCTTTTATTTCATAATAAACTAACGTAGTAAAACAATAAATTTTTCTTAAACTAATAAAAAATTTAATGTAATCATCGGGAATCGAAAAGTGAGAAAATTTGTTTAAGGCAATTTATTCCATTTAAATTGCATATCACACTCATAATGAAAATCATTTTTTTTTCAGTTTGTTAAAATTTAAATTTTATTTTTTTAATCTTCAATATCTGTAATTCTTTCTATTCGTACACGATATTGTCGATTTATTTTCATTAAATTCAAGTTGTTTTATTAAATTGGTAATAAAATGTTTTATTGAAAGTGACTCTACGAGTTAAGTTCAAGAATAATTTTTTCAATACTGTTATTTTGATAGTGTCGGTAAGAATACTTGTAAACCGTGTTACACAATAATAAAACTAATAGTGTATTCTTTGCGACCGTAGGAACGAATTCTGACACGGAATCATAATTTTTATTTGTAATTCACTGCAATCAAAAGAATTCAAATTTCAATAATTCCGTGTCGGCGACTGTGGCATCACTATCAGGAACATTAGAGGAATTGCGTGCCGTGAGATTTTAAATTTCCGACAAGTGCAGTCTGTGAATTTGATTATGCCTTTCCTCAGCAAATACTAAATTGTGCGCAAAACTTTAACAAGAATATGGATTCAAATGAGCAAAAAGTAGGGAGTCTGCTGACCCCATAATTCGGAGGACTAAGACCATCATGCACACACACACACCGCTTCAAATACAATTACTACATTCAAAAAAATTAATGTTCCAATTAAATGTTCCACTCACGCCATTATTGCTCGTTGATCCAACTTTTTAAGCCTCAGTAATTTAACCACTCATTATAAATAAACTATTGTGATTATTGAATCAAAATAATACCATCAATAATGCAATATACTAAAAATTTCGCTGCGCCAAAGGTATCGGCGAATGTTTCAGTAATGATTTACATAATAATAATTGTTATAACAACGGCAATGTTAATGCTAAAAAATAATATCTGTTTCCACAAAGAAAACAAAATAGATGATGGTTGAAGCCCGTTTACAAATCAAATGTACAGTTGGTCGTAAAAAACCAAAAAAGATCGGGTAAAGTATACTTATAATTTATACTTATATCTTTTTGGTTATATGTACTTTCAATGTTTGCTCTCAATAAGAGATTACGGGTCTAAAAAACCCTGCAATTGTTATGCAAAGGGCTCGTTTAAAAAAGGAACCGACATATCTGTAACAACCAAGAAGAAAGAGATCCAAATAGTGTGATGATGAAAATACGAAATTCGACTAGTAATTTGCATTTGAATGCTTCTTTTCAAAATGTCCCCAATAATACTAAAGAGCAATCTAACGACGAGCACATGATAAAATTCAAAAGGCAAAATGCTATGAAGCACCATATATAAATAAACCCATCAAATAGGGCTTCAAGTTATGCGGCAGATGTGATGTCAAGACCTGTTTGAATTCGATCTGAATACCGGCAAACGACCATATGGGATAGATGTAGATAAGTTTGGGGTAGATGAATCAGTAGTCCTTATATATTTACGAAAAAGATGAAAGTTTTGGGATGTGAAATTTATAAGAACAACTTCTTCAATTTACACTTGTGGCAATATAGAATTAGATCAGAATATGTTTAAACATGTAGAACCGTTTGAAGTAAATGAAAATATCTTGCGAAAAATGCATCACTTTATAAAAAAGGAAGCGTGGCGAGATTTACAAAACCAATTTGCCAGACAATTTGTTGACCAAAAAGTTTGTCGTATATCGAAACAAATCCTCTAAAATTGTAAAACATTATAATGAAAATATAGGCGTAGTGACTACTGGATCATATGGATCAACGTAAGGTTTGCTATATTGTAAATCGGTGATTAAAAATAAAGTATGCGTGGTATCTTCAACTATTTTTTTTTATATATTTGATATATGTGTGAATAACCCAAATGCCGTTTACACTAAGCTTTATGATCAAACACAACTGGAAGGTGGTATGTTGTGACTTGTGATTTATGACCTTTCAGTTAAGACTAGTCGGGACTTAACGTATGATAAATGGTTTTAATAAATAATTGCTAGTTACGAGGTATTTCAACCACAAACACAGCTACAGTGAAATATCAATTACCTTCACATATACCATCAAAAAATCAAACACATGAGATGTGTAAACTGTGTCAAGAACAACCCTTTTCGTTATGTAAAGTACATCTTTGGTACACATTACACAATGACAAGCATTGCTTCGCTGAGTACCGCATAAAGCTAAATACAGTTAAACAGTGTAGTTGTTGGACTGGCGCGAATTCGGTTGTTTATCTCTACCAACCAACTAATCTCTTCTTTAACATCAATAATTTTTCCACAAATTCTTGTTTAAAATATTCTTTAATTATTGATATGAATAATTGGAACTGTTGCCATAATAAGATAAATTAACAATAATAATAATATGAAATATCAATAAATAAATAATAATAATGATATCAAATTACAACATACAAAATACACAAATAAGCAATTCAAATTTGCCTTGTTCTACTGCACACTATAAATAATTTATGATCGATGTTTCACCAATCTCGCTCAATTGGATAATGATTAGCAATGACAAAACAATGCACAAATTAAAATTACATTCCTTATTCTCTCCATCTATTATTTCAATTACGAAATGAAACTGAGCAATTCTTTATTCTGATTGAACCGCCATCTATTACCTATTTCGATCTTGATAAACGCTCATAGATGACAGTTCACTGAATTAAATTTTGTGTGTAGTTTTTATTTCTTGATATATTTAGACCATTTGTTGGATTAAATTTTTAATTATATTTTTTCATTCTTTAAAAAAAATTTTTTTATGTTTTAAAATTTTGTACATTTTTCATTTGTTTTGTATTTTGATGAATATTAAAGAAATTTTTTTATGTATTACTTCGGTCTGAAAGACCTAAGTATTACATTCATGAGCCAAAAGTGAAATTCTTACCCCCACTTTTTTTGGCATTTCTCGACGTTTTAGGACCTACTGATTCTAAAAAAGCAAAAAAAAAAAAATGTATGTCTGTCTGCCGTCATTACCTACGCTGCAGGGAAAACCGCTGGAGGGATTTCAAAAATTTTTTTTTCTAAAAATAGGTATACTCAAGGGACAGGTCCGAAAGGACGCTGTGTTCGATAACTGTACCGGAAGTGTGTCAAAAAAATCATTATGTGTGTCAAAAATAGCATATTTTCATATTTTTGTCTTAAAAAACGTTCATTTTAAGTGATTACGAGTAGGAGCATTAAAGTTGGAGAAATCTTGATGGTCGGGATTGGTATGTGAGATCAAAAACTAGATTATTGCATTATAAGTTTGTCAAAAAAATGTTGTCAAGTGTGTCAAAAGAAAGATTTTTATTGATTTTTTTACCCAATTTTTTGGAAAAAAAATAAAATTAAATGTTTGTTTGAAATGATGTTTTATTATTATTATTATTGAGAATTATGGCATTATAAGTTTGTCAAAAAAATGTTGTCAAGTGTGTCAAAAGATTTTTATTTATTTTTTTACCCCATTTTTTGGAAAAAAATAAAATTGTTTGTTTGAACTGAAATTTTATTATTATTACTGAGAATTATGGCATTACAAGTTTGTCAAAAAATGTTGTCAAGTGTGTCAAAGGTTTTTATTTAATTTTTACCCAATTTTTTTAGAAAAAATTAAAATTAATAGTTTGTATGACATGATATTTTATTATTATTATAGGGAATTATAGTATTATAAGTTTGTCAAAAAATAATGTCAAGTGTGTCAAAAAATGATTTCATTTATTTTTTTAGCCAATTTTTTGGAAAAAAAATGTAGCTGTTTTTATGACGTAAATGTAATTTAGAATGATATTGGACATGGAAATTTTTGAATTTGTTATAGTTTTTGAAATATTTTTGGAATTTTGAAAAAGTTTGTATTTTTGAATTTGGAATAATTTTTGCAATATCTTTAGAATTTCGGCAAAAGTTTTAATTTTTGATTTTGTAAGAATTTTTGGAATATTTTTAGAATTTTGAAAAAATTTAATTATTGATTTTACTATAATTCTTGGAATTTAGAAAAAATTTTCAATTTTTGATTTTATAATAATTTTTGCAATACTTTTAGAATTTTGGAAAAAGTTTGAATTTTTAAGAATTTTTGAAATATTATTGGAATTTAGAAAAAGTTTAAATATTTGATTTTATTCTAATTTTTGGAATATTTTTGGAATTTTGAAAAAGTTTGATTTTATTTAATTTAACAATATTTTTGGAGTTTTGATTATAATTTTCCGGCAACGTATTGATGATTCGTGTTAGTTTTGTAATAAATTTAACAGAGATAAAAAATACTTGTACTTTAACAAAGAGTTATGTTTGATATACATCGCTGCCCAAAACTAAAAACCATGTCCTCATAAAAGTATTTTGCTGAAAACTATATACAAATCCTTAACCCAGACCGAAGTCTTGATATCTCAGAGCTGTGAGATTTCAGCCCCTCCATATTTTCTTATTGAAATTTGTATATATTATTTTTTAATTTTATAGATATTGTACACATAATTGAAAATTTTTTAATGAATATTTTTATTTTGCCGACGTTTCGGAGCTAGGATTGGCTTCTTTTTCAAGGCGATTTTGTCTTGTATTGTTGAAGATGTATATAGGAAATCCATTTCCTATATACATCTTCAACAATACAAGACAAAATCGCCTTGAAAAAAGGAGCCAATCCTAGCTCCGAAACGTCGGCAAAATAAAAATATTCATTAAAAAATTTTCAATTATGTGTACAATATCTATAACATTAAAAAATAATGTATACAAATTTCAATAAGAAAATATGGAGGGGCTGAAATCTCACAGCTCTGAGATATCAAGACTTCGGTCTGGGTTAAGGATTTGTATATAGTTTTCGGCAAAAAACTTTTATGAGGACATGGTTTTTAGTTTTGGGCAGCGATGTATATCAAACATAACTCTTTGTTAAAGTACAAGTATTTTTTATCTCTGTTTAAAAATTTATTACAAAACTAACACAAAAACATCAATACGTTGCCGGAAAATTATAATCAAAATTCCAAAAATATTGTTGGATTAAATAAAATCAAACATTTTCAAAATTCCAAAAACATTCCAAAAATTAGAATAAAATCAAATATTTAAATTTCTTTTAAATTCCAATAAATAAATATGGAGGGGCTGAAATCGCACAGCTCTGAGATATCAAGACTTCGGTCTGGGCTAAGGATTTTGATATAGTTTTCGGCAAAAAACTTTTAGGAGGACATGGTTTTTAGTTTTGGGCATCGATGTATCTCAAACATAACTCTTTGTTAAAGAACTAGTATTTTTTATATCTGCTTAAAAGCTTATTACAAAACTAACACGAAACATCAATACGTTGCCGGAAAATTATAATCAAAATTCCAAAAATATTATTAAATTAAATAAAATCAAACTTTTTCAAAATTCCAAAAATATTCCAAAAATTAGAATAAAATCAAATATTTAAATTTTTTCTAAATTCCAATAATATTTCAAAAATTCTTAAAAATTCAAACTTTTTCCAATATTCTAAAATTATTGCAAAAATTATTACAAAATCAAAAATTGAAAATTTTTTCAAAATTCCAAAAATTATAATAAAATCAAAAATTAAAAATTTTTCAAAATTCTAAAAGTATCCCAAAAATTCTTACAAAATCAAAAATTAAAACTTTTGCCGAAATTCTAAAAATATTGCAAAAATTATTACAAAATCAAAAATACAAACTTTTTCAAAATTCCAAAAATATTTCAAAAACTATAACAAATTTCCAAAAAAATGGCTAAAAATAAATAAAATCGTTTTTTGACACACTTGACATTATTTTTTGACAAACTTATAATGCCATAATTCTCTATAATAATAATAAAATATCATGTCATACAAACTATTAAATTTAGTTTTTTCTGAAAAAAATGGGTAAAAAATAAATAAAAACCTTTCTTTTGACACACTTGACAACATTTTTTGACAAACTTATAATGCCATAATTCTCAATGATAATAATAAGATTTCATTTCAATGAAGCAATTGAGTTTTTTCCAAAAAATTCGGTAAAAAACTAAATAAAAATCTTTTGACACACTTGACAACATTTTTTTGACAAACTTATAATGCCATAATTCTCGATAATATTAATAAAATTTCATTTCAAAGAAACAATTAATCTTATTTTTTTTCCAAAAAATTAGATAAAAAAATAAATAAATTTCTTTTGACACACTTGATAACATTTTTTTGACAAACTTATAATGCCGTAATTCTCAATAATAATAATAAAACTTCATTTCAAACAAACAATTAATTTTATATTTTTTCCAAAAAATTAGGTAAAAAAATAAATAAAAATCTTTCTTTTGACACACTTGACAACACTTTTTTGACAAACTTATAATGCCATAATTCTCAATAATAATAATAAAACTTCATTTCAAACAAACAATTAATTTTATTTTTTTCCCAAAAAAATAGGTAAAAAAATAAATAAAAATCTTTCTTTTGACACACTTGACAACTTTTTTTTGACAAACTTATAATGCAATAATCTAGTTTTTGATCTCACATACCAATCCCGATCATCAAGATTTCTCCAAATTTAATGTTCCTACTCGTAATCACTTAAAATGAACGTTTTTTAAGCCAAAAATATGAAAATTTGCTATTTTTGACACACATAATGATTTTTTTGACACACTTCCGGTACAGTTATCGAACACAGCGTCCTTTCGGACCTGTCCCTTGAGTATACCTATTTTTAGAAAAAAAATTTTTGAAATCCCTCCAGCGGTTTTCCCTGCAGCGTAGGTAATGACGGCCGGCCGGCAGACAGACATACATTTTTTTTTTTGCTTTTTTAGAATCAGTAGGTCCTAAAACGTCGAGAAATGCCAAAAAAAGTGGGGGTAAGAATTTCACTTTTGGCTCATGAATGTAATACTTAGGTCTTTCAGACCGAAGTAAATTTCAAAAATTCTTAAAAATTCAAACTTTTTCTTAAAAATTCAAACCAAAATTCCAAAAATATTGCAAAAATTATTACAAAATCAAAAATTGAAAATTTTTCCAAAATTCCAAAAATTATAATAAAATCAAAAATTTAAAATTTCTCAAAATTCTAAAAATATTCCAAAAATTCTTACAAAAACAAAAATTAAAACTTTTGCCGAAATTCTAAAAATATTGCAAAAATTATTCCAAATTCAAAAATACAAACCTTTTCAAAATTCCAAAAATATTTCAAAAACTATAACAAATTCAAAAATTTCCATGTCCAATTTCATTCTAAATTACATTTACGTCATAAAAACAGCTACATTTTTTTTCCAAAAAATTGGGTAAAAAAATAAATGAAATCATTTTTTGACACCCTTCACATTATTTTTTGACAAACTTATAATGCCATAATTCTCTATAATAATAATAAAATATCATGTCATACAAACTAATAATTTTATTTTTTTCTAAAAAAATTGGGTAAAAATAAATAAAAACCTTTCTTTTGACACACTTGACAACATTTTTTGACCAATGCCATAATTCTCAATAATAATAATAAAATTTCATTTCAAACAAACAATTTTATTTTTTTCCAAAAAATTGGGTAAAAAATAAATGAAAATCTTTTGACACACTTGACAACATTTTTTTGACAAACTCATAATGCCATAATTCTCAATAATAATAATAAAACTTCATTTCAAACAAACAATTAATTTTATTTTTTTTCCAAAAAATTAGGTAAAAAAATAAATAAAAATCTTTCTTTTGACACACTTGACAACATTTTTTTGACAAACTTATAATGCAATAATCTAGTTTTTGATCTCACATACCAATCCCGATCATCAAGATTTCTCCAAATTTAATGTTCCTACTCACTTAAAATCACTTAAAATGAACGTTTTTTAAGCCAAAAATATGAAAATTTGCAATTTATGACACACATAATGATTTTTTTGACACACTTCTGGTACAGTTATCGAACACAGCGTCCTTTCGGACCTGTCCCTTGAGTATACCTATTTTTAGAAAAAAAAATTTTTGAAATCCCTACAGCGGTTTTCCCTGCAGTGTAGGTAATGAGGGCCGGACGGACGGCCGGCAGAGAGGCATACATTTTTTTTTTTGCTTTTTTAGAACCAGTAGGTCCTAAAACGTCGAGAAATGCCAAAAAAGTGGGGGTAAGGATTTCACTTTTGGAATCAGTAGGTCCTAAAACGTCGAGAAATGCCAAAAAAAGTGGGGGTAAGAATTTCACTTTTGGCTAATGAATGTAATATTTAGGTCTTTCAGACCGAAGAAATTTTACCAAAATTCTAAAAATAATGCAAAAATTATTACAAAATCAAAAATACAAACTTTTTCAAAATTCCAAAAATATTTCAAAAACTATAACAAATTCAAAAATTTCCATGTACGTCATAAAAACAGCTACATTTTTTTCCAAAAAATTGGCTGAAAAATAAATGAAATTATTTTTTGACACACTTGACAACATTTTTTTGACAAACTTATAATGCCATAATTCTCAATAATAATAATAAAATTTCATTTCAAACAAACAATTTTATTTTTCCCAAAAAATTGGGTAAAAATAAAAAAAATCTCTCTTTTGACATACTTGACAACATTTTTTTGACAAACTTATAATGCCATAATTCTCAATAATAATAATAAAATCTCATTTTAAGCAAACAATTAATTTAATTTTTTTTCTTCCAAAAAATTAGGTAAAAAAATAAACAAAAATCTTTCTTTTGACACATCACACACTTGACAACATTTTTTTGACAAACTTATAATGCAATAATTCTCAATAATAATAATAAAATCTCATTTCAAACAAACAATAATTAATTGTCTTTAATCGTCTTATTAAAAATCTTTCTTTTGACACACTTGACAACATTTTTTTGACAAACTTATAATGCAATAATCTAGTTTTTGATCTCACATACCAATCCCTACCATCGAGATTTCTCCAAATTTAATGTTCCTACTCGTAATCACTTAAAATGAACGTTTTTTAAGCCCAAAATAAGAAAATTTACTATTTTTCACACACATAATGATTTTTTTATGCGCCTATATATTAAAGTGTTACTTTATTACTGTGATTTGCGGCTTTAAAGTATCACTTTTCAGCTATTTATTTTGTCGTCATAGCTACGTCCAAAAAAGTAAAAAGCATTTGTATTTGTTTAAATTCTATGAAAAATAAATTTTTTTATCAAAGCAACCCTCAAATTCAAAATTTCATTATCCAATTAAAATAGTTGTTATCATTTGTTGTCATAGAATTTGGAAAAAATAATAAACATTTTTTCAAAGGTTACTTGTTCCACATATTTCGATTTTAAAATTTATGAAAATTTGTAATTTTAATTTAGAATAAACAACTTTTCTTACAATATTTTGCTTGCGGCGAATAAAAAATAGTATATGATGCACGGACGTAAGCTATTTTGGACTTAATGTGGGTGCAAATCTCGGCTAGCGCCTCGATTTGCAAACTCCACATCCGTCCAAAATCTTTAGCTTTACGTCCTAGCATCATAATGTACTATTTTGACACACTTCCGGTATCGTTATTGAACAAAGCGTCCTTTCGGGCCTGTATCTTGTGAATACATATTTTTAGAAAAAAAAATTTTTGAAATCCCTCCAGCGGTTTTCCCTGCAGCGTAGGTAATGACGGCCGGCCGGCAGACAGACATACATTTTTTATTTGTTGCTTTTTTAGAATCAGGAGGTCCTAAGACGTCGAGAAATGTCAAAAAAAGTGGGGGTAAGAATTTCACTTTGAGCTCATGAATGTTATACGTAGGTCTTTCAGACCGAAGTAATACATAAAAAATTTTCTTTAATATTCATCAAAATACAAAACAAATGAAAAATGTACAAAATTTTAAAACATAAAAAAATTTTTTTTAAAGAATGAAAAAATATAATTAAAAATTTAATCCAACAAATGGTCTAAATATATCAAGAAATAAAAACTACACACAAGTACCAAATTAGGACCAAGAAATCTTTTCAACATTATGAATTAAATTTTGTCAACGTAGATCCCGTACAACATCTAACGAAAAGGATAGCTGGAGGTATCAGTTTTTATTGTTTTGAAAAAAAAAATGTATTTTTGATCTACGGGTGTGACAACACCGCGTACGTGACAACCCCGCGTCCCTGCTATTGACATACGAGTTAACGTGAGATATCACATACCACTGGCAATAGCAGTGAGATATCACTAGCCAAGGTGACATTTTAGGGGTGGTGGCGGATGAACTCTATTCAGTCAACGGTAGTACCCTCAATCTTAGCTGTGAAATAATCCTTGATGATGAGACGCTATTGCTTCCTTGAAAAAACGAGCCTTCATATAACTATGTGTGGGCTTTGATCTTTAAGAAATACAGTGCGTCACAGGATCAAAGAATATGCAACCGGCTGGATTATTGGCAACTACATTTTTGTTTTGTTTCAGCAAATTTTTGTAAAAATTTGCTATTTACTTTTTAATTTACTTTTATTTTTTCTATTCTATCATAAAATATTGGCCTATGTCATATTTTGTCAGTGATAGGATTTTTTGTTTAGTTATCCCTTATTTAACAAAAAATATAAAAAAACAAAACAAGAAAGATTTACGTCCATCAACAGCTTTGAACGTATGTTGTTGTGGGACCTTGGGCTTAAAAGGTTTTTATGTGTTATTGTGACGCATGTTGTAATTCCTACTACACAACACATTTTATTAAAAAAAAATTTATGGTAAGTGATTTATTTTTCAATATAAAGTATCCAACAGGACCCCATCGTAAAGTCTTTTATCTGTACATCCGGTGAAAATTTTAATCAAAACATAAAATATTGATTGTTACAGATAATTTTTACGTGTTTGTTACTTGTTTGTGATAACAAAACTTGTTTTGTCTTATTTGTTTGTGCTGTGTTGTAACAAAAAAAACATAAATGAATGAATTAATAAATTCTCTGTGAAATTTGTTTTATTTAAATTAATTCATTCACGGAAAAAGACTAATTTTGATAGGCCTAAAAGTATGAGAACGCAAATATTGTTTTCTTTGTTTTTAATCATTAAAAAAATCTTATATCGCAAAACGTAAAATTTTTTCTGATTCTTTCGTGCTGTGCATTAGTGTTAATCGCATCTACTGATAAAAATGCAGGTTTCATACGATCGATTGATATGGTTTCCTTTGGCTTCCCATGGCTTTTCCTTTGACATCTACAATAAACTGTTTTCGGAGTCTTCGTATGACTTTATAAGGTCCTACATAGGGAAGCGTTAAGCCGGACTTCACTTTATCGACACGAACAAATATGTATTCGCAATTCTCTAAAGAAGCTGGTATGAAAACGTTGGGTCGAATTTCATTTCGCGTTTCTTGAGGACGGAGTTTATTGAAAAAATTACGAAGTTTTTCAACGAATTCATGTTGTGGCATTTCTGTTTCTTTAGAATCTGTAAAAATTTCACCCGGAACGCACAACGCTTGCCGGTGCATGGGCGGAGAATGGTGTATCATGGTGTATCTGATAGAGAACACTTCAAATCTTCCTTTATCGCTACTCGGATACCTAACATAATAATTGGAAGTTCAGCTGTCCATTGAATGTTATTCTTTATAATTGTACGTAAAGCTGCTTTCAATGTTCTATGAAACCTTTTAACCATCCCGTTAGCCTTCGGGTCGTAGGATGTAGTACGTAATCTTGTATAGCTCCTAGCAATTGTGTAAATTCGAAGAAAAATTTCAACTCAAATTCAGGCTCACGGTCGGTTGTGATTTGTTTAGGTATTCCAAATCTAGAAACATATTCCGATACGAAAACCTTTGCTATTGTATTTGTAGTGATGTCCTTCAACGATCTTCTACTGTCAATAAGTACATAAAACCTTCAGATGGTTGAAGAGGTCCGACGAGGTCTATGTGGACATGTTCGAATCGCTGATTCAGAACTTCAAATTCTCCATACTCCGATCTTGTGTGACAATGAACTTTTGACTTTTCGCACTGCAAGCATTCTTTAGACCAAACATTCACGTCTTTCTTCATACGGCCAAAAATATTTATTAGAAATTAGTTTTCGTATACTCCTTATCCCAGGATAGGAAAGACTATGCAAAGAATGGAAAACGTCTTTTCGCAAGGCAAGTGGTACAAATGGTCGGCTTTTACCAGTTTTTACTTCGCAGCATAACTTAATATTAGTTGCAGGTATATCTATAAACATAAGTTGAAAACTGGTATCCTTTTTAGAGAGCAGAACCTTTAATTCTTCATCGGTAGACTGAAGATTCGCTAACTGATCGATGGTAAAATCTCTTTTATCAATGGCTGCTGTTTCGTCGTTATCCATTCGAGATAACGTATCAGCCACGACGTTGTCAACACCTTTGATATGTCTTATAACGGTACTAAATTGCGCGATATAATCTAATTGTCGTTATTGACGCGTACTTCTATCTGTCTTTGAATTTACAAGAGGTTTATGATCAGTATAGATGGTGAAGATTCCTCCTTCAACACAGTGCCTAAAATGTTTGATGGCCAAGAAAATCGCAAGTACTTCGCGATCAAATGAAGCATATTTAACTTCTGTTTTTGAAAGTTTCTTAGAAAAGAAACTGAGTGGTTCCCAATTTCTGTGAGGTCGTCGTTGTTGTAAAACAGCTCCAACAGCAACATTAGATGCATCAGCAGTTATACTTAGCTCAGCTAAGTGTTGAAAATTACGACGAAGTCCCAAATTAACATTTAAAAGTTTAATGCCAAGTGTTTTTATTTCCGAACTTAACTGCGGAAAGAACTTGATCCTTATCTTGAGTCATGTGACGACAATGCGACAGAAGTATCAGCACCAGTTTCAATCAAAAAATTTAATTTATTATTACTATCGAAAACAAATAAACGGCGAGTACTACTAATTCCACTGACTGCCACTAGAACAGCAGACTCTACATGTTTTTTTGTACTGTGGTTGTTGGTTTTATATTGACAAGGCTCCCGACAGTGTTTAGCGTTTTCGCCGAAATTATAGTGATACCAGCAATATGGCTTTGAATCACCTTTTTACTGGTTACGCCCACGGCTTCTTGAATGTGAGTTTCTGTTGAAAGAACGTGACTGCGAACGACTACGTGGTGTTAGTGCTCTCAACTCACTGATTTCCTTTTCAATTGCGGAAAATCGGTGTGTCATGTTCGTTAAGGTTGTGCAAAGTTCGGTGATGGCGTTGCTGGTATAGTTAGGATAGGTGTAGTTGGGATAGGTCTGTAATTTTTAATTTCAGATATTTGCAAAGGATAAGATGTTTCCCAAATTTTATCAGCAATCCCAAATAATTCAGTTATTGATGTTTTTCATGTCGCAATCAAAGATACATTTATATTATTTAGAAGGCGTCGCATCCAAACCCCATTTAAAACTGATGGACCGGCCAACATTTCGAGTGATCGATAAAAGTCGGGTGGTTTGTGATTTCTCATCTCGGTATTTGATAAAAGTTTCTGCATGCGTCTTTCTTCACTCAAAGAATGCCTCTCTTTTAAAGTTTGCTTAAGAGTCTCATGCATGTTCGTGCACGGAGGACGTTGAATAATGTCGAGAACAGATATTATAACGTCTTGGGGTAAAGCAGCTATCACATAATCGAACCGTGTACGATCTTTAATAATATTTCGTAAACTGAACTGTGATTCAGTTTGTATGAACGACGCGGAAGGGCATGACGTCCAAAATGACGGAAATTTAACGGTTACTGCATTTACCGATTGATACTCATTTGTCGCTACTCTTATTTTGTGGCTATTGGGGGCTTTATTCGCTTCGTTTTGTGTTAAAGTCATTTTATTCTCACACTAACACTAAATTTGTATTAAAAAAAATCACAAGAATTATATTGAAAAAAACGCTGAGCTTCACAAAAATATTTTGAAATTATAAAAATGGAATAAAATTAAAAGCAATTCTAAAAGTGAACTTGTTTCTCTTGAAAAAAAAAATAAAAAAAGTCGGACAAGCGCGAATAAAGTTCGGTCGCCAAGAGTTCCGTGAATGTAAAAGAACACAATATCAAAAATAAATGACATAAAGTTATGTTGTAAAGTCTTTATATCGTCAGACTATGGACGCATAACAGAATAAATATTGGGGGGGTAACCGTTTGAAATTTGCACATTTTTTAGAATAACTCAAAAACTGTGTACCGCAAAATTCTAAAAACAAATTCAATGGTTCTTAAATTAAATTCGGTGTTCTTTCAAATGACACCCCACTCGCTTGATTCAAAAAAGTTTTTTTTCACCCTTCCCCACCCCAATCCCTTAAAAGCACAAAAATATAATTATTTGAGACTTCGCTATAATTTGAATGAATGTGATTGTGAATTTTTTTCAAATTTTTCTGTTAATTAAGCTCGAAATT
Organism: Diogma glabrata; assembly: GCA_963693315.1. NCBI lineage: Eukaryota > Metazoa > Arthropoda > Insecta > Diptera > Cylindrotomidae > Diogma > Diogma glabrata. Next base: position 55,587 of record CAVNZG010001243.1, read on the forward strand.
CAAGGGGGGATCACTTTTTTGTGACACTTTTTTGTAAATAATTCAAAAACTATGAATTGCAAAATTCTAAAAAAATGGCAATATTTCTAAAATCAAGTGCTCTTTCAAATGACACCCCACTTGACCTGGTTCTAAATGATGTTTTTATCCCTTATCATTTCCACCCCTTTAATAAATATAGTTATGAGTATTTGCCACTTTTCTATATTTTTCATTAAAAACCTACTCATTTTTCTATCATTCCAAATATATTTCAAGATTTTCGATGAAATAGGGTCGGAGTTAATCGGGGCAATAAAACATAGAGAAAACGTCATTTTTCAGAATTATACAAAAAATGGTGAGGTGTAAAATTCCAAAATACATTTTTAAGAAATGCTGAAATGAACCCTTTCATATGATACCCTACTCGTCTCGATAAAAAAATATTTGTTCTCAAAGGCTTTACATTGTGCCTCTGTAAAACAAACGAACACAACTTTATTTATTTTTTAACCCGCCATCTTGTGTGGATAGGTTAGTTTTATAAGCACGCCTCAAATTTTAAATACATCGGATTAATTTTTCACGAGATAATCGAAATAATGTGAAAAACACGTTGTACTCTCACCAATAGTGTTCCGTATAAAAAATGGAACCCTAAAAAACACGCAGAACGAGATCGATGGAACGAACGACTGAGATGAAATCAAATATTGTTGCACAAAATATAATATAAATTAAATGTAGAATCAGGCGGTAGACGATAGGCACGCAAATTATTATATTAAGATTAAATGTTTATATAGTTAAAAAAATTTAATATCAATGAGAAAAATAAAATTTTTAGTTTTTTAAATTAATTTTTAAATATTTATTCAATTAATCAATTGAAATTTTAATTTAAAAAAGTATAGCTGGATCAAGGTATCATATTTTTCAGCGTCTTTAAAATCAGCCACTGCTTGTTTTCTTTTTTGGCGCAAATTTGATGGTGACGCCAATTGCTTTTTGTTTTATATTATTTCACCACTCTTCCACCTTTCACGCGTCTTTTTGTAATGGTAGACAGAGTTGCTCAATTTTTAATACATAAAATAATTTACCTTCTAAAAATTGTGTGTGTAGCTCCAAGTTCCATATAATTTCATTCTTAGAATTTGTGGATTACATCTATTACCAATTTTGATCTTGATAAACACTCATGGATGACAGTTCAATGAACTAAATTCTGTCAACGTAAATCCCGTACAACAAAAGGAAGGCATATAAGGTAAGTGATTTATATTTCAATATAAAGTATCCTACAGTGTTATAGTTTTTTTTATAAACAAATAAAACCAAAATTAAAATTACACAATTTTTACTCATAAATACTCTCATCATTGGTTAACCTAAGTTGATCTAAACGTAACTCTAAACGACCATAAAGATACATTTGTCCCCGAAATTTCCATTAATTCCACAACATTTATTCCCATTATGTTGTCGAAACCCATTTTCTATAAGAATGAATCGCTTGAAACTTTTAAAAAGAGGTGCGGAGTGGTCCGAACAAACCTTAAATGCTCCACATCCAATAGGTTCCAGTAAATTTTAAAAATATCGCGATGGTTCCAGGCTCACCCAATATGTGTATATACAAAAATTAATTTTGAGCCGAGAGCTATTACTGTGCTATGCTTCGGCCTTCCTGGTTTTATTATAATGTTCCATATAAAACCCTTAAATTTTTAAAATGTTTAAAAGATCAAATAGTTGATCAAATTGTTTTATTGAAATTAGGATTCACAATTGAACAGTTGCACAAAATTAAACCAATATCTGATAGGTTTGAATCCGTTTAAAACTGGTTTTTGTGGAAAAATAACCAAACCCAGACAAAACTTTAGATGTTAAACTTACTTATGGTCTGGTTAGCCGTAATTATTAATTAGGGGGAAGTGGGGATGGTATAAACAGTTTGTACTTAAAACTCAATAACTTTAAAACCATAAAACATTTTTACTTAAAAACTGTTTCATTGTAAAATTTCATATCTTTACTACATAAAACTATTTTTTTTAATTACGTAACTAAACATTAAGTATAAAAATTTTGAATTTCAAAAATTTATGTTTCTCGTTTAAAGTATCCCCACTGGTGGGGTACTTATAAACAATGAGCATTTTTGTATGGGGTACATATAAACACCCAAAAAAAACCACAATAAAATTCATAAAGTACTTTTTTTTAAATTTTTTATTAATTATTGTGCTTCAAACAATATATATAAGCATATAACATATATATTTCTTTAAAAAAAACAATATTTTTCGATTGTTGTAAAACCTCAATAAATTCAGGTTGAAAATTATAAAGAAAAAAGCAAAAATTCAATCTCATCGTATGTTTAGGTTTTGCAAATCAATTTCAAAATTGAAACGGGAAACCATACGTATACCATATAGCCATACCATACGGCACATATAAACGCGCTTATACTATCCCATTTTTTTTTGTTTATATGTGCCCCACGTGGCGATTTTAGGGTTATGTTTTGAAAAAATATTCCAAGATCTAAAATTTGGCTAAAACAAAGAAATATTATGTTTCTTCAATATTTCAGCTATCAAAACATGTTGGAATATTTTTAAACATATGATGGTAAAAAAAGTTATTCGAGTTTTACAAAAAAAAAAAATATTTACTTTTGGGTTGCCGAAACACCTATTCACCAATAACTTTTGAACAAGACTGACTTCAGCTGTCAAATTCTCCTGGTGTGTGTAGTCGATCGAAGCGACATCTGTGATATTTTTGTCGAATTTTTTGATTGATGTTTTGTGAGGGAAATTAAAACTGTTTACAGTTGCCCCATGTTTATACTATCCCCACTTCCCCCTATGTGCCAATCGTTTAAATATGGTATAATATCATAAAAACAAACGCAAATAACAGGTGTATTTGTTACATACCAAATGTTTACTGACTTGTTACTTTTATAATAAATTCAAAGATGGATCCGATGGTATTATGGAGTAAAATTCGTTATGAAACTAACGTTACGAAACCACATTAAAACGTAGGTCTTGATCATCGGTGTCAGGTCAGCAATGTCCTAAATGACTATATGTTTTACTTTTATTTTAATTCTTTTGTGAGTCACCAAAATTAAAGTATCCTTTTTTCATTATTTGTTTAAATAACAAGGAAATAGAAGCATCCTACTAAGAATTGAACTTCACAAAATTTCAGCCAGCTCGAGTCGTTCTTCCCATCCAATGAATTGTTACTGTCAACGTTGTTTTAAGGTGCAGAAAATGCTCTGGCAAATATGGGTAGTGTTTTACATCAGTTATACAAATTTAGTTTCAATAATGAAGAAAACGTCAAAACCCAGAATTACGCCTGTATTTACAGTGTGTTATTTATACTAGGATTCGGCCATTGTAAATGGAAATTGTAAATAGACCTCCCAACAAAATAGCTACAACACATTATTTCAGGGTTTAATCAATTGATATAATTGATTTTGAATTACAAATAACTTAAAAAAAAACAAAATAATATAAAAAAAAAAATCATAAAAACACACTTTCATATTTTTCTCAAAAAATCGTCAAATTTCAAAATGTCGGCACACCTACTACTCAAGATCTTTCCAACGATAAACAAATTGCCAAACTTTTGTTAAGGCATATATTTTTAAATTGTACCACAAAAATAGTGCTTACGTATTTATATATAGATTAAATTAGTTTAGAATTTTTAATTACTAGATTTTTTTTTGTATTATATAGACAAAATAATGCTTTTTAAAAAGGTTTCGGTTTACCAGTATTTTGAATATCGTCTTATTTTGATTTTATGGATAACCACAATGCCCTTCTAACATTGTTTAACAATTAATTTTTGTGCGCATCGAGGGATCAGTTTTTATTAATTTGTTAATTTTTTTCTATTTTTTGATCCACGGATGTGACAAGCCCGCGTACTCCTGTCCCTGTTATTGGCACATGAGTTAACGTGAGATATCACATACCACTGGCAATAGCAGTGAGATATCACTAGCCAAGATGATATCTTAGGGGTGCTGGCAGATGAACTGTATGCAGTCAACGGTAGCACTCTCAGTCTTAGCTAATGAATATTCCTTGATGCTGGGACGCTGTAGCTTGCTCGAAGAATCGAGCTTTCATATAACTATATATCTGAGCTTTAATCATTGAAAAATATACTGCGTCTCAAAATCAAGGATTATGCCATTAGCTAGACTATTGGCAAACCAATTTTAGTTTTGTTCCTGCAAATTTTTAAAACAAATTTGCTTTTTATCTCTTATTTTATTTTTTTATTTTCCCTATCCTATCACGAAATATTGGCCTATGTCATATTTTATATGTGATAGGATTTATAGTTTAGTTGTTTATTATTTAACAAAAAATATTTAAAAAACAAAAAAAAAACAGATTTGCGTCCATTAACATCCTTAGAACGCATGTTGTTGTGGGACCTTGGTCTTAAAAGGTTTTTATGTGTTGTTGTGACACATATTGTAATGCCTACTACACATCACATTTTATTAAAAAAAAAAAAAAAAAATTTTGGAAAAACATCAACAAAAACTTGCAAACTAGGCAAGTGGTTAACCTCTCTTTTTGAAATACAAAAAACCAAGTTGTCACAATTGCCGAATGATATATAAATTGAAAGGTGAGGCCAACATATAGTAACCGTGCTGAAGTATGAGATTAATCGAACAACAGTTTTAATCATATAGTTGTATTAAGTTCACATTTTGGTAAACCGCCCACGTTGGTCAGGTTTATTCCCTACCAAAAATGACATAGAGTGACAAGAAGATGACGAAAAACGTGCTTGGCACTTATATCACATTTATTGGTTTTGAATAATTATTACTGGATATCAGTAATAATTTAAATTATGCATTTACATACAAACAATAAAATTGTATTTTGGTAGAACTATAAACCAAACACCTTTTCTATTAATACATTCACAACGTATTGGAATTTAAAGCTTCTATACACGTATCTTAACACAAAATATATTCAAAGTCTAAATTGATATCCAAAAAATAATAATAAATTCATTCATTTTTCATTGCTCTTTCAAAATCTTCCGACCGGCCAAAATTCAATCAATCAGTCAAGCGGACAACTATAAGGTGTCATCAAACCGTTTTCCTTATATCAGTTTTTAACGTTATTGTTAATTTCTTTTATCAAAAACTTTATTTATTTTGAGTCCACACTGGCATATTTTGTTGTGGTATAAACAGGTTTTGGACATTTGCTCTTACATCGATAATCTGTTTGTATTTTGTTTTTTTTTGTTGTTGATTATAATAATGAGTTAAATTTGATTAATTTTAGGAAAAACAAAAATTAATTATTTTTAAGATAGTATAAAATATAAAAACGAAATATAAATAATTATTTGTTTTTAGTTTTAATAGCTAACCATAAAAATGTTTTCTTGATGAGCCTGTTAATGAGCGTTTAATAGAGTTCGTTTAATGTCGTTCCTTAGTTTTTATTTTAAAAAGAATTTACTCTTTTGGATTTACGATATTTAACTTTTTTTTGTTTGGTTTCTTTTCCTCTTATTTAGATGGCTGGTTTAATGGCTTGAAAGTAGTTGTCATCATTTTTCGTTTTAATTAAATCAAATTAGAGTTTTTATTGACATTTTGAAAGGATTATGTTTCAAGATGTAGAGGATTTATATTGTTTTATTTTGGTGATGTTTTAAAAAAAACATGGATGTTTTAAGATAACGTTATCTCGAAACATGTATAAGGATTGGATTTTAATTCTCATTTTTTGACAACATTTTTAAATCTTAATAGCACTTTTAAACATTAGTTTAGTATGTATATATGTTTGAAACTTTTTTGAAGTGCGCACATAAATGTCTCACAGCTGTATTGTTTTCAGCGAAGGTGAAAATTTTTTAAAGTTTGATGTTTGCTGTCTATATATATATATATATATATATATATATATATATATATATATATATATATATATATATATATATATATATATATATATATATATATATATATATATATATATATATATATATATATATATATATATATATATATATATATATATATATATATATATATATATATATATATATTATATATATATATATATATATATATATATATATATATATATATATATATATATATATATATATATATATATATATATATATATATATATATATATATATATATATATATATATATATATATATATATATATATATATAATATAATATATATAATATAATATATATATATAATATATCTTATCTTATATCTTATCTTATTCTTATTCTTATTCTTATATATATATAAAAATCACGTGTCACGATGTTTGTCCGCGATAAACTCCGCAAAAACCTAACCAATCTTAATAAAATTGTGTTCAGTGTGTGTATAATGGTCCAACTTGAGAGATAGGATAGTTTTTATTTTGATTAAACGCCTAAATATTTTTTAATTACGAATTAAATGTTAAATATGGATAGTTCATAAGCAAACTTTCAGATGGCGGCGTAAATTAATTAATTTACTGTCAAACCTGCTTTATCGACTTTTCAATCATCCCTGTAGGGCCCATATAGACTATCATATGTTATTGAGCGATTATTTTGTTCCGGTATTTGCTGCAATGGCACTGCAAAAGGGGGAAAAGAAACGAAATTCAATAAAATTTCTATGGGATTTCATACAAAACACAACTTGAATAATTTTAAAAATTATCTATGAAATTTCTCATTTTACTACAATTAAATAATTTTAGTTTCTTTATGTACTATTACTGACAATTACTGACAATATTGAGCATCTTATCTTATCTTATCTTCTTATATATATAAAAATCAC
>CAVNZG010001244.1:0-15223 GCA_963693315.1 Diogma glabrata
CAGCTAGATAGTGGAAAAAAGCTTAAGGTATAATTTTATTATATATATAATTATATACATATATAAATAAATTGAAAATATAAATTACATGTAAATCAAAAACTTACAGGCTGATTCTGAGTTAAGAGGTCTTAGCTATGATTATTTTTGTTATGACAATTTTTTTAAGAGGAATATCTTAATTGCGATTCTGTGAACGTTGTCATAAAAAACCTCATAACTACAAATATATTTTGGAGATCTTTCAAACGGCTATTTTTATAAACAAAATTATTATAAAATGTCATAGTTTCTTTTTAAATAATTTAAATACAAATTAAAATACCATATAAATTATTATTAAGAATTATGGTATATTATATAATAATTTTTTATAAAAATCAAGTTTATATGTTTTAGAAAATTTTTTAAGGTATTAATAATTTTTGTTTGTGAAAATATTCAACCGCCATTTTATTGAATGACAATCTTAAAATCAAAAATGTATTTTATTTTATAAACAATCAATATATAATTATACCATATATTAATTATTATTTATTTTGCAAAAAAATTTGTTAGAAAAGAATGATTGTTTTTCCTTAAAGTTTATATAAATTTTGCAAAACTTTCCTAAAACAACATGGGACGTCAAAGTTTGATATTGCAAATATGAAATTTTCAATCGCCATTTTATTGAAAATCAATATCAATATATATATCAATATATATATTTTGTTTTATAATTTTGATTTGAACTAAAATAAAACATAGATAATTATTATAAATTTTATAATAATTACATAAATAAATCATAATTAATATTTTATCCTTTATTAATACAATTTTTCATACAAGAATTCAAATAAAAAAATATGAAACTTTAAATTATGATGCTTAAGATGACCATGTTTGATGATCTTACGTTAAGAGGTTATTTTTTGACATCTCACAATTGTGACTGCATACAGAATCGCATTTAAGAGGTTTTAGTCTTAGCTAAGAGAAAAGTCTTTGCTATGACTATTTTTACATCTGTGAGGGTATGTCAGAATCAGCCTGTTAATCTCTAAATCAAGATCGTAACGCAGAAAATATTTTTCTGTTATTTAAATATTTGTAAGGATTTATGGACGAGTATCTCCAAGTTCGACTCCAGTTGATTTAGCAGAACCATATGTAGTTAGGCAGACTGGGACAGTTCAACCAATTTCTGTAACGGTTGCCCTAATACGTAAAGTTTATAGCTATTGTTCCTATGATGTTTTATCAAAGCTGGATTATAGCTGTGTTTGTCAAAAGACCTCAGCAAGGTGTAATATTCTTCTTCTTCTCGATTACAATTCAAACAGGACAAAAATACAACTTTCCTGTAATCTTCAAAATTATAACCTCAAACAATTTCAAAAGACATCTAGTTAAAACTTTATTTTGATGTTTATTCAATATTCTGATGTTCACTTTTTTATGTATACATGAATAGTAATACAACATAAATTTTATAATAATTTCTTTGTTTGTTTTTATAACAAGTGTTCGCCTAAGAAATCTTACAAAAGAAAAAATTTCTTTCTAGAAAAACAGAAAGAAAAAAGTAATGTGTTTATGGATAGGCGTTACTATCTAGTTTTTTAACAAATTCATTTTTACACCGTGGTGTTATTGCTGCTATTTTGCATTAGTGTCAATGTTCACCACAACAGTCCCCCCCCTCCCCCCCCCCCAGTGCCATCGCAGATGGGACGCTAAGAAAAAGAAAGACAGGAGATTTAGTATGCCGTAGCATTAAGAAAGCGAGCAGGAGTTTTTGTAGTTCAACCTGCTCGAGTAGTTGCAGCGGAAGGATTAAAGGTGAAAGATTGAGGCGTAAGATCGAATCTTACCTTTCTTTTTTTTTTTCTTTATTATTTATTTATTTCGAGATTTACAGTCTTTTTATATTTAATTTAATTACAAAATTAAAAAAAAAAAATTTTTATTTAAAATTTAAAATAAAAATTCTTGAAAAACAATGAAATACATTATTTTAGTGCCTACAACTGCATAAAAATGCATACGTAGACAAATTAATTAAATTTTTATTTTCATTTTCGATCGGACAAGCGCATTATACGAAAAATGTACATATTATATCTAAAAAAAACTCGTTTTTTCTTCATTTTCTTACAAAAACAAACAAAAAAACCACACATAACAAGATAAAGAGTGCAGAAAATGTAATTTTTGATCATCTGCCGGCTTATTGACTGGATAGTAGATGATTTTTAAGTTCAAATTTAAAAATAGATATTCGTGTTTCTTGTTTCAGTGAGTCTGGCAATTTATTGTATAAGGAAAAGCCAATAAATATTAAGTTTTTCTGTCCTATGCTATAGTTCGACAAAAATCTATGTATATGTCTGAGGCTTGGCGAGTATTATACGAGTGAACTAAACTAGAGTAGTCGACTTAGTGGCGTCTGTGTTGTTGTTTGGAGTTTCTAGTCGACTTAGTGGCGTCTGTGTTGTTGTTTCCAGTGTTTTTGGAAGTAGGAGGTACAGAATTGAAGCTGTCCGAAGAAGTAGATTGGACGTTGTCTGTAGCAGACAATCTTTCGTCAGCGCGACTAAGGGTTGTGCTAGAAGACGATGGACGTTGAGTCGAGATTACTTCAGATTCTGACCTAAAACAAGGTTTTAATCTGTCGATGGAGACTCGCATGTGTTGACCTTTGCGATCAATGATGAAGTTCTTTTTATCGCGACTGATGACTAGGTATGGAGGCTAGTATGGAGGCTGAAGCGACTTACGTACTAAGTCGGTGCGTAAGAAGACATGAAAGCAAGTATCAAGGGCTTTGAAAACGAAAACCTTTTCGTAGGAGTGCCTTGATGCAGTAATGGATGGAGATGATCGAAGTGTTGTTTCAATTGTGAAACAAGATCAAATTGTGGAATGAAATTGGTATTTTTGCTGAAAAATTCTCCAGAAAGACGAATTTGCGTACATAAACTAGTTCCACAGATGAAGATTGGAAATCTTCGCGAAAAGTGGTTCGTAAACTAAGTAGGATTGACGGTAATATCCTTGTCCAATGTCCAGTCTGTCCTGTCGTAAGCCATGATAGCAGATTTTAGTGTTCGATTCCAACGTTGGATTAGACCGTCACATTTAGGGTTGAACTGGTAGTGCGTTTGCGTTCAAAACCTAGGAGCTTAGACAACTTACTAAAGAGATTGGATTCGAATTGGGAGCCCTGATCAGTGACGATTACTGGAGGTACTCCGAAACGTGTGATCCAATTAGAATAGATTGCTGAGGCTACCGTTTCAGTAGTGATATCCGAGATGGGGATGGCCTCAGGTCAGCGAGAATAACGGTCAATAATAGTGACACAGTAGCGTTTGTCCTCAGAAGTACGAAGTGGACCAATTATGTCCATATGTATCTCAGAAAATCGTTGAGAAGTTGGGGTATAGTTACCCAAAGAAGATTGTGTGTGCTTAGAAACTTTGGCCTTTTGGCAAGCCAGGCAGTTCTGTGCCATTTGTTTGACGTCCTTTTTAATGGATGGCCAAATGACCTTATCCGAAAGGAGTTTGACAGAACTATTAACCCCTGGATGGGATAAATTGTGTAGGCTGTTAAAAACGGATTTACGAAATTTCTTTGGTATGAAAGGGCGTGCGTTATCTGCAGATGTATCGCATAAAATTGTTTTAGAAGATTGCCCAAAAGTTAATGGAAAAGATCGGAATTGAAGTGTGGAGCTATTGTCCATTAATTGCTTTAGTTCGCAGTCATTGAACTGAGCATAATTATTACGTCATAATTATTACGTCATTATTTTTTCATAATTATTACATTTTGGTATTGATAGTTGATCGATACGAGAAAGTGTATCTGCAACTACATTTTCAATCCCAGCAATGCGTTGGATATCAGTCGTGAATTGATTGATAAAATCTAAATGCCTGAATTGGCGAGGACTTGCTTTGGCAGGGTTCTGCGACAACGCATAGATAAGAGGCTTATGATCGGTGAAGAGAGTGAAGGTTCTGCCTTCAAGAAGATACGGAAAGTGTTTAATAGCAGAATAAGCCGCTAGAAGTTCGCGATCATATGCGCTGTATTTCTGTTGCGACTCGTTTAGTCGAACAGAGAAGAAACTGAGAGGTGTCCAACAGTTGTTGATTTTTTGTTGGACTACCGCACCAAGTGCTTTATCAGACGCATCGACCAGTACCGCAAGTTGGGCAGTGTGCGAGGGATGGGCAAGAGTTGTTGCCGCGGCGCGTTGCCGCTTGCACCGGTCGCAGGCCTGAATGGCGTCTTCGGACCATTGAATGACTCGTTTGTCATTCTTTTTGGAACCTTTTAGGAAATCATTGAGTATGACGAAATTGAAATTGAATATAATAAAAGTATATCAAAAGTATTAGTTATTTTACTAATAATTTATATCAAAAAACAAATTTTTGAAACGCAGAAATTTAAATTCAAAAATAACCTCGAATTCAAAACAAAATTTTTATGCTATGCGCATGTCAAGAAAAAAAAACATTGTTTATCCTTTGTTTTATAGAAGAAAAATAGAAGATATATCTAAGGATAGATCAACAATCCTCGGATAGATTTTTTATTTTATTCTGATTCATACAATACAAACGAGGATTAATCCGAGGTTTTATCTTCTATCTGCATTCATACAATCGGCCCTTAGTGTTAAGTCACGTTAATGTATTTTAAAAATATAAACTTTATTACATTTTAAGAAAAAATGTTAAAATTCAATTATTTACTATGAAATACATATAATGAAAACTATCTGGCAAACAAAACAGTAGTTTAATCACTTAGTGTTTGATGTCATGACAATTCAACTAAATAATATAAGAGAATTAATTTTATTTTTGAGAAAAATAGAACAGCAATGTGTACAATTAAACTCGTGCTATTAATTTCTTTTTCTAAATTCCACGTTTATATTTATTTATTTTTAAACTTTTCTACAATATTCTTTTTACCGGACCAAAATCACAAATAATCCTCTTCTTTTTGTTTCTGCTTTCTTCTTCATTTTTGACAGACGTTCATCTCAATTAATTGTAGGTATCATTATCATTAGCTATCATTATTCGATCATTACACTCGGACCATCCTGCTTAGGATTGTCCCTAACCCTACGGGCTGAAGTTATATCGCCATGGCTTTCAGTATCTTCACTGCCTTCAGTATCACTTGGAATATCGGGCGGTAGTGTACACAGCTTCATACGCTCAGCACCTTGGACATTGCGGTATCGTCTTATACCATCGATACCTTCTCTTTCTACTACGTAGCGGTCTCCGTGACGTTTCTCGGCCACTTTGTAGGGACCTTTATACCTTGGTTGAAGTTTGCGACTCTCTCCAGTTGAAATGGATCTCTTTTCACCATTACGTAGTCTTTAATTTCATACTTTGCTACTGGTTTATGCCTCTGGTCGAACGGTTTTTTTGGTGATCTTGGTCGCTTTGAATCAAGTTGGACACTCGCTCGTATGCTTCTGCTCGGTCATCTTCGGCGAGTATATTTGGCTGGTGGAAATATAAACTGAGCTTGTTTCAACTCGCATGTCTGCGTTCAAATCCCAATGCCAACCAATTCGGTGTTTCCTTACTTGTAGAATGTTCAGTACTGTTTAACGTACATTGAATTTGTTCAACATACTGGTCCCAATGTGTGGCATCATCTCCAGCTAAGCTTGATAGCATTGAAAGGAGGGTTCGGTTGGTTTGGTCGACTTGAACATTTGCTCGATGCATTGCTGTGGCCACCTTATACAGTTCTATATCGTGATTTGTACAAAGACCCCTCCCCCTAAATCTACCACTACGTATTGATGTCTACGGGTGCTTTCCAAACCTATTTGCCGCCATATTAAAAATGTCAAAAAAATCATTCAAGACATTAATGTCTAGATAATTTGTAGGATGTTTCTTCCTATATTTATAACTTTAAACAATATATAAAGTGAATTATTATAACAAAGATTAAAGATTTATTTATGAAAATGAAATACATTAGTGTTTACAGCAAGCGACATTACAACAATGGTCAATGACAATAGATAAATTTTGACATTCTTTATTTTTGTGTAGGATTCTTGTACTAAAAGAGCGATTCTAATTCATTGATGAACGTGAAGTTTTTCAGCACTATAAACGCACTACAGATTATGTCTGTTTAAAACTGATTTATAAAAACGTTTGATCAAACTAGTGACAGATATTAACTAAGGGCCATATCGACAAACCCAACTAAAATCGCAACTACAACTAAAGTGTCAGTTTTGGTATTTTTAAACCACATTAAATCATCAGTTTTAAATGTAGATTAAAGTTGTAGTTGCAGATTTAGTCATGAATATCGGTGATTAAATTTACACTTACAATTGACGGTTAAAATTCGATGATAGATTTTTTTAAATCAATACGTTGTCAAATAATATTTTATAATAAAATGTTTTGAAACATTAACATAAATATGTATTTCAACTGTGTTCTTTATAATAATTTTAAATAATTGAAAACTCTAAATAATTGTTAATCTTGCAAATCAATATTGTTTTGTGTTGTATTTAAGTTTTTTTTACTATAGTTACATTATTACCCGTGTTCCTTTTAGGTAAACTTGCTACCCGAACCAAATTTTAAATGGAACGACTTAAATGTGAGGTGTATTAGATTTTGATCTACTACAACTCAAATTCCTTCTAATCACACGTTTCCGACGAAATTTTTTTTGACAATAAATTGTTTTGACAATTTTGAAAAACAATATTGCTAAACAACGTAAAAGAAAATTATTAGTTTGACAAAATTTTAAGTTAAAATTTTATTTTGAGTTTGTTAAATTTAAGAAAATATTTTAAATATTCAAAAATTTCTGAAAATTAAAATTATGATTCATGCAAAATATAAACAATTAAAGAAAGCTGGACAGAAATATGACATTTAGGCTAGAAATTCTAAATTTGTATAAGCATTTGGGCAAACATATTTGAAATTATTCTCTAAACTGACAAAAACTCTGGCGGTGAATAGAAGCGTAAGTTTGTCACGTAGCTTTACCATCATTTGATATGGTTAACTTGAAAACAAAATTTAGTACAAAAGTAAAGGAAAAAGTGGTAAATGGAACACACTTATTATTAATATTGCAATAAATTTTAATACATAATTACTGTTGTAAATGCAATGTAAACGCTCTTATTGTTCATAGGGTTTTTCTTGTTCAACTATACATTTTTATTTTATATACTGTCAAATTGGTTATCAATAAAATAATTATTGTATCTTGGTATAATATACTAAACAGGTGTTTTGTTAATTATTCTCTGCGATCAGGTTATGTGCCCAGATTTAAAAAAATCTAATAATATTCTGAGCATCCGTAAATTTTTTATAATATTAAATAGTGTTTATTAAAGTAAATATAATCACTTTTGCTGTGTGCAATATTTTAAAAAAAATTTGGTGCGCGCAAGATGGGAAAAGAACATTTTGAAATCGACAAACTAAAAGGTAGTGAAAACTACCATACTTGGAAGTTTGCGATTGAAAATTATTTGGAAATGCATCAGCTTGAAAAATGTATTCAAGCGAAAGCAAATAATCCGGAGAGTCCAGTTGAAGAAAAGGCGGAAAAGTTAAGTCAGGCCAAAACACGTTTGGTTTTGTCCTTAGACACATCATTGTATGTACACATACAAAAATGTACTTCGGCCTTAGAAATTTGGAAAAAGTTTCAAATTCTATATGAAGACAAAGGTTGGCTTCGCAAAATTGGGTTACTTCGAACGCTAATGTCTATCCGTTTAGAAAATTGTGCAAATATGCAAATGTACATAGAAGACATCATGCGAACTTCAAATAAATTAAATGGTATTGGTTTCGCAATAAACGATGATTGGCTTGGTGCTATCATGTTAGCTGGCTTAACTGATGATTACAAACCTATGATTATGAGTTTTGAAGGAAGCAGTGCGGAAATAAATGCTGATACAATCAAAATGAAGTTGCTTGATTCACAATTTGCAGAAAGTTCCAGTAATGACGCAGCATTTTTTAATAAAGGTTTAAAACCACCCAAAGATAAATTTAAAAAGGTACGTAAAAATATTAAATGTTATACTTGTGGTAGAAAAAATCATTTAAGTTCAGAATGCCGTCATAAACTAAATAATATAAAAAATAATGACAACCAAGAAAACAAAAAACAGAGTGATGTTACTAAAAGAACATTTGCTGTGTTTCTGGCAAATAATACAATACAAGATGAGACAAATTGGTACATTGATAGTGGAGCATCGAGTCATATGACATCAAATGCAAGTTTGTTATATGAACAAAAACCATCTTCTGTTAAAGAAATAACGACAGCAAATGATGAAACAATTAAAGTAGAATGCGAGGGTAAATTAAATTTAAAATTTGAAAACGTTGACATAGAAGTAAATGAAGTTTTATATGTTCCAAAATTATCAGCTAACTTATTATCAATTTCAAAAATGGTACAAAAAGGGAACAAGGTCACATTTGATAAAACTGGTTGTACTGTCTATGATCAACAAAATTGTAAAGTTATTAGTTGTAAAAATAGTCATGGTCTCTATAAATTCAAAACCACTGATGTAGAAAGATGTATGCTGTCAAATGAGAATCAAAGTATTGAAACATGGCACAGGAGGTTAGGTCATATCAACTTTCAAGATTTATATAAAATGAAAAATGGTGTTGTAGATGGCATCAAATTTTCAAAACCCTATAGTATGAATATGCCAAAATGTGAAATATGCTTAGCTGCAAAACAGTGCAGATTGCCATTTAAATCAAGTGAAAATCGTTCACAAAATGTACTAGACATAATACATTCCGATTTATGTGGGCCGATGGAAAATTTGTCTATTGGTAAAGCTAAATATTTTTTGACATTTATCGATGACTGTTCTAGAAAAGTTTTTGTATATTTTCTTAAATCAAAATCTGAAGTTCTCGAAACTTTTATAAATTTTAAAGTATGGATAGAGAACCAAACAGAAAGAAAAATAAAAGTATTCAGAACAGATAATGGCACAGAATATTTGTCAAAAGCGTTTGAAAAATTCTGTAAAGTGAATGGCATTCAACATCAAAGGTCAAATGTGTATACGCCACAACAAAACGGAGTAGCTGAACGCATGAACCGTACGTTGGTTGAAAAAGCTAAATGTATGCTTTTTGACGCAAAATTGGAAAAAGATTTTTGGGCAGAAGCTATAAACATGGCTGCATATATTGTTAATAGATCGATTAGTTCAACGCTGGTCAATAAAACTCCAGAAGAAGTTTGGACGGGAAAAAAGATTGATTTATCATATTTGAAAATATTTGGTACACCAGTTTCAGTTCATATTCCAAAAGAACGCCGTAAAAAATGGGACACCAAATCAACAAAATTAATATTTGTTGGGTATGATAGCAATAAAAAAGGGGTTCGTTGTGTAAATCCAGGATCTAAAAAATTAATAATTAGCCGAGATGTGGTGTTTCTTGAAAATGTTGATGAAGCTAGTCCAAAAATACTGATGGAAGAAAATATAGTTGAAGTGAGAGAAAGTGAAACTGCAGATACTGGAGCTGTAGGTGGCGATATCTTGGAGGGTGACGACAGTTTTGAATCATCATCGGGCGACTATCATCATGAAGATGAATTAACAATTGTTCCAAATCAAGATCCAGATTATGAGCCGAATGTGGAAGTATCCCCAGTTGATGAAATAAGAAAATCAAAACGTACTCCAAAATCTCGAAATTTCCAGGATTACGTAAGTTATTTAACATACAATTTAAATAGCTCTGATCCAATTTCAGTTACGGCAGCTTTATCAAGTAAGGATTCAGAATGCTGGTCATTAGCAATGCAAGACGAAATCAATTCCTTAAATGAAAATAATACATGGTCGCTGGTACCTTTACCACCCGGTAGGAAAACCATTAAGACTAAATGGATTTTTAAAACAAAATATAAAAATGACGGAACAATAATCCGACATAAAGCTAGATTGGTGGTAAAAGGTTGTTCCCAGCAGTATGGGATAGATTACATGGAAACATATTCTCCTGTGGCTAGATACACATCCATTCGCTTCCTCGTTGCACTGGCTGTAAAAAAGGGTCTAAAAATAGATCAAATGGATGCTATTACAGCTTTTCTCCAGGGCGACCTAGATGAAGATATATATTTAGAACAACCAGAAGGTTACAATGATAAAAGTAACTTGGTGTGTAAACTAAATAGAGCCATGTATGGTCTAAAGCAGGCTGGTAGGCAGTGGAATTTAAAATTGGAAGCTGCACTAAAATCATTTGGATTAACTAAATCCAAAATGGATCCTTGTATATATTTTTCTAAAAATTGTAATTTAATATTCGCTATATATGTAGATGATATATTAATTTTTTGGAAAGATCGAAATGTCCTTGAAGAAATAAAACAAAAGTTATGTAGTGTTTTTAAAATGAAGGACATGGGAACAGCAACAAACTGTGTTGGAATCAATATCACGCAAAAAACCAATAGCATTGAATTGGATCAATCTGCATACATCAAAGAAATACTCAACAAATTTAATATGAATAATTGTAAGGCTGTTTCTACACCAAGTGATTTAAATCAGAAATTATCAATCAACATGACGAGTGATGATAAAAATGAATTTAATGAAAATATTCCTTACCAAGAAGTTGTTGGATCATTGTTATATTTAGTCCAGGGTACCAGACCTGACATTACATTTTCAGTCAATGATGTAAGCCGGTTTAACACTAATTTCAAAACTGTTCATTGGAAAGCAGTGAAAAGGATATTAAGATACCTTAGTGGTACAATTAATTATAAATTAAAATATTCAAATGAAGGTGATTGTAATTTGATTGGATACACTGATGCTGATTGGGCATCTGACATTGACAAAAGAAGATCGTGTACAGGATTTTTATTTAAAATGTCTAATGGTGCAATTACATGGTGCAGTAAACGCCAACCTACAGTAGCGTTATCTACCACTGAAGCTGAATATATGGCGTTGTCGTCGGCCGTACAAGAAGCAATGTGGTTGAAACAACTTGGTCAAGAGCTGATGGATGATTTTAATAATCCAATATTATTATTTTGCGACAATCAGAGTGCAATTAAATTAGCCGAATCGGACGGGTTCAGGCCAAGATCAAAACATATTGATATCAGATATCATTTTCTGCGAGAAAAAATTGAAGATAACACTATCGTATTAAATCATATAGCAAGTGAGGAAATGGTAGCAGACAATTTGACAAAAGCTGTTACAAAAGAAAAACATAATTATTGTATTACAAAAATGGGGTTATGTTAAAATTTAAATTAACTGTATTTTTCATTGTCATAACTCCATAAACAACATAAAATTTAACTTTTTAATTGAATTATTTAGATTATAGTTTTCTTGAATTTACAAAAAATTGATAAATAATTGTTATGAATTTAAAGTTTTAACAAGTGAGGGTGTTGTAAATGCAATGTAAACGCTCTTATTGTTCATAGGGTTTTTCTTGTTCAACTATACATTTTTATTTTATATACTGTCAAATTGGTTATCAATAAAATAATTATTGTATCTTGGTATAATATACTAAACAGGTGTTTTGTTAATTATTCTCTGCGATCAATTACTGATTTCTAATTATTGCTGTGTTCGAAAAATTATAGTTTTAAATTACGTTTAAAAATACCATCAAAATCTCAACTAAATTCGTAGTTTTAATGTGGTTTAAAAATACCAGTTTTGAACATCAATTTCGAAA
Source organism: Diogma glabrata (assembly GCA_963693315.1). Classification (NCBI taxonomy): domain Eukaryota; kingdom Metazoa; phylum Arthropoda; class Insecta; order Diptera; family Cylindrotomidae; genus Diogma; species Diogma glabrata. The sequence continues at coordinate 11,823 of CAVNZG010001244.1, forward strand.
AAACTGTGACTACAACTAAAAGTTGTAGTTGCGTCTGTCGATATGGCCCTAAATTAAATAAAAAGTCATATCACATATCAAATTAGATTTTTATGGAAAAAGAGATACAAAATAAGTCACCTCGCCAGCATACTTATTCGAATAAGTTTAGAATAAGTTACGTTCTACAAATAAGTCGTCGTTTGGAAAGCGCCCTGATGTCTATAATTGACAGTAGTGATCTTATATCCACACAACTTACACAAATTTCACAAATTGCTGTTTTTATATTATTTGCGGCAAGTATTGCGTATACAATTACTGTTCTTAAAATCACAATTTGTGTAATCTATGCAACACAAATTGCACAAAAATATTTCTTGTGGCAAAAAAAAAATTATTTGTGCAGGTTTATTTTGACTTATGTCAAATGAGGTATGTATGGCTATGTAAACAAAAACAAATTAAAATTGATGCTGAATATCGTTAATTTATTTATAATTAAGAGCTAATATAATTTTTTTAACAATTTTGATATATTTTATATAAATTAGTTTGAAATTAGTTTAAATTAATTAAATTTTTTACATGTAGGTACAATGTGCCAAATTTAATTTGAAGTTTTACTTGCACAAATGCTGTTCTATAACCCTTCCACAAATTACACAAATTTTAAAATTGACAGACACAAATTGTGTTTTATCTTGCACAAATTGTGTAAGTTGTGTGGAGTGGATATAAGACAAAGAATTAAGAGAATAGAGGAAGTGAAATGGATGTTAAAAGTTGAAGTAATTTTTGCACACCAATAAATTGTTACTAACACACTTGCGTTTTAGTAGAGGCGCCGTAAATATTTCTATTATTGCATTGAATTCCAAATTGAAGCGTATATTTGCCCCCAAAATTAATATAAAAAAAGAGAGATTTGACAATACAACATAAAAAAATTTGCAAATCTATAACCGAAGCATTCTTTTATTGTTTACATTGATTTTAGATTATATTTTTTTCTCGAAAATATTTAAAAAAACTTAAAACTTATTATACTTATTATTTTACACGTCATTATCACACACTTCATATTTAATGTTTTATTCAAAATTTTCACTTAATATATTTAATTTTTCTGTAAAATTATTTTTAAATTATAATAAAATCAATATTTATTATAAATTCGTCAAAATATCACCACGATAAATATTAAAAACAGTTTTATTAAAACCAAATTATAACCAGGCCAAACAATGTTTAAAAAATCCCAGCGGCAGGTATATCCGCTAGAAATAGGTAGATTTCGGGGCCAGACGGTTTTGTGTCCAAATAAAATTAGATAAGTCAGATTAGTTTAAATAAAAAATATAAGTAGAAACAGAATAATTCAAAAAAATTATCGAACCAAATTAAATACATTATCCGAACTAACTCCATCAATACAATTTCGGAACAGTTTTATTTAAGTTGGTTTAAACTACTTTTAATAACATATTAAATCCACCAAAGATCAAATGAACTACGTCACAACTACAATTATATACCATCACACATAATTTATGATCAAACATTATCAAACAATTTTATTTCAAAATCATCTTTTGTTGTTGTGTTTTTTTGTTCTTATTTAATCTTTTTTCAAACGGTTACTTAGTAAAAAAAATAAAAACAAAAGAGATTTTGATAATTTTTCTATGGTATTAAATGGGTTGATATTTTTCTTGTAAGGGTTGCATTATAATGCTTATAAAAATGGGACCTTTTGGGTTAGAAAGCTGAAATTTTTTGAGGCTATAGCTGAAAAGTATGTTTAAAAGCTAAGATGAATTTAAATAACATAAGCTGAAACATGATGAAAGCATTGCCTTTTGCGTTTGTTTTTATTTCAACAGCCGTAGGGTCTCAACCGTTAAATTTAAACTATTATTTTTGAAAATTTTGGAAAGATTTATATTTTAAGTACATGAAAAAAAGTTTTCAACTATGAGCTTGGCCATTTCAGCTAGATCAAGGGCAGCAAAGTTTAGCAAATTTTTGAAACAGCTGATTTTTGAGGAACCTGAAACGCCAAAGTAGTCAAAAATGATAGAAATATGTTCAAATATTCAATATTTATAAATTTTATTAAAATATTATGATTCAAACGGAAGTTATAGCGCCCTAGATTATTCGACATTTTAGGCTCTAGCCGCTTAACTGGTACCCGGATATGGCCAGTTCACGAACTTGTCCAAGACATTATTTGCCGGAACACATACAAAAAATTATTTTGGTGTAGGTCGAAAAATGCGACCGTGAGAGTGCCGCCAAATTCCGTTATATCTCATATCGTTATATATATATATATATATATATATATATATATATATATATATATATATATATATATATATATATATATATATAAATTTTTTTTTCATTTTGATTTTCCGTCTCCGCTTATCATATATAGTCGTTTGGCACCAAAATTTTTCCGAAATTCCGAGATGAAGCACATACCAATAGGTAGATTTTTATATGAAATCTACCTAAAATTTTGTTTTTGACAACTTAAAACCGACGAATGGAAGATAAAAAAGAGAGGAGAAAAGAGAAAAACGACTTCAAATATTATTGTGTATATGTACAGTAGTTTCATTTCCTTAGTCTCTTAATTCTTTGATATAAGATCACTCACTACCATTATGATCATTACATATGTGATTGAAATTTGAAAAACAATATTTATTACATCTTTTGCTTGATTGATACAAAGATCAAATAATGTATTCATTAATAATGTATCAAAGATATAATAAAGTATCAAATAATGATCATTCGTATAAGGAAATTTTCATAATTCAATTAATTTCATTATAAATATAGGTTCATAAATATAGGTTAAGAAAACAATACAATAATATATGCTACCTAGTATTATCGAAAAAATATAAAAATATTAATAGTGATGTTATGTTATGTTATGTTATGTTATGTTATGTTATGTTATGTTATGTTATGTTATGTATGTTATGTTATGTTATGTTATGTTATGTTATGTTATGTTATGTTATGTTATGTTATGTTATGTTATGTTATGTTATGTTATGTTATGTTATGTTATGTTATGTTATGTTATGTTATGTTATGTTATGTTATGTTATGTTATGTTATGTTATGTTATGTTATGTTATGTTATGTTATGTTATGTTATGTTATGTTATGTTATGTTATGTTATGTTATGTTATGTTATGTTATGTTATGTTATGTTATGTTATGTTATGTTATGTTATGTTATGTTATGTTATGTTATGTTATGTTATGTTATGTTATGTTATGTTATGTTATGTTATGTTATGTTATGTTATGTTATGTTATGTTATGTTATGTTATGTTATGTTATGTTATGTTATGTTATGTTATGTTATGTTATGTTATGTTATGTTAT
>CAVNZG010001245.1:0-19314 GCA_963693315.1 Diogma glabrata
TAAAAAAATAAATGAAATCATTTTTGACACGCTTGACATTATTTTTTTGACATACGTATGATGCCATAATTCTCTATAATAATAATAAATTTTCATGTCACAATGCATGCACAAAGAAAATCTTTTACTCATGAGATTCAAGTTTGTATGAAAATTTATTTTGAGAAAACAAAAATTTAGTTTTGAAATACTTTTTCCTCAATGAAAAAGTTAAAAATTTCTTAACATTTTCCTCATGATTAATAGAAAATTAAGCTACCTACATTTTAAAGCATGGTATCTCTATTAAAAACTAATAATAAAAAGTTGCTCAAATCTGATGAGTAAAAAACTCATACATTGTGCATGCACCGTCATATAAATTATTAATTTAATTTTTTTTCCAAAAAATTGGTTAAAAAAATAAACAAAAATCTTTCTTTTGACACACTTGACAACATTTTTTTGACAAACTTATAATGCAATTATCTAGATTTTGGTCTCACATACCAATCCCTACCATCAAGATTTCTCCAAATTCGATGTTCCTACTCGTAATCACTTAAAATGAACGTTTTTTAAGCGAAAAATATGCAAATTTCCTTGTTTTGACATACTTGACGATTTTTTTGACACACTTCCGGTACAGTTATCGAACACATCATCCTTTCGGCTCTTCCCATTGAGTAAATCTATTTTTAGAAAATTTTCAAATCCGTCCAGCGGTTTTCTAGATTTCGTCGGTTGTGACGGCGGCGGCCGGCCGGCCGACAGACAGACATACATTTTTTTTGCATTTTTAGAATCAGTAGGTACTAAAACGTCGAGAATTGCCTAAAAAGTGGGGGTAAGAATTACACTTTGAGCTCATGAATGTAATACTTAGGTCTTTCAGACCCAAGTAATATAATTTATCACTCTTTTTGATGGCGCACTTTAATTTACAACACAAACTCATCTTCGAATTTATTTCAAAAGTAAACAACCTTTTAAACGTTTGGTATATTACGGATAGATCCTTATTTACATTTGATGTTTTGATACCGTATACAAGGACTGCAAAATGAGGATTTGGAACTTATTCGATACTAGTTTTGATTTTATAAACAATTGTTATCTGTACTTAGTTTTAGGTAGATTTCATATAATTAGGTAGATTTCATATAAAAAATCTACCTATTGCAATGGGCCTTCATCTCGGAATTGCGGATATAGTTTGGGGCCAAACGACTATGAATGATAAGCGGAGACGGAAAAACAAAAAAAAATGTATATATATATATATATATATATATATGAGTATAGTGATAGATAGTAGAGAGTAGTAGTAGAGATAGTATAGTAGTAGAGAGTATAGAGATAGTAGGAGTAGTAGTGTAGTAGAGTGAGTGAGAGTAGTAGTTATATATATATAGTATAATAGTGGATAGTATACTATATATATATATTATAGATATATATATATATATATATATATACTATATATATATATATATATATATATATATATATATATATATATATATATTATATATATATATATATATATATAAATATATATATATATATTATATATATATATATACTCACTAATACTCACTAATCTCACTACACACTATACTACACTATACACACACTCACACTACTCACACTACTCTACTACACTCACTCTCACAATCACGACTACTCGAGCTCTCACCGGCCATTACGCGGCCCTCTCACGACGTCGCATTTCTTGACCTACAACCAAAAATTTTTTCTGTCTACGTTGCGGTACAAAATCTCTTGAACAAATTCGCGATCTGGCCATATCCAGGTACAGGTTAAGTGGCTAGAGCCTAAAAAGTCGAAAAATCTAGGGCGTTATAACTTCCGTTTGAATCATAATATTTTAATAAAATTTATCAATATTGAATATTTGAACATATTTCTATCATTTTTTTTCAAATGACAACCTTGGCGTTCCAGGTTTCCTGAAAAATCAGCTGTTTTAGAAATTTAATAAACTTTGTTGTCCTTGATTTGGCTGAAAATGGGCCAATCTCACTTTTGAATATTTACGCATACGTTAACTAGAACACAAATCTTTCCAAAATTAAAATAAAAAATAGTTCAAGTCTAGAGGTTGAGACACCAGGGCTGTTAGAACGAAAACAAACGCAAACGGCCATGCTTTCCTCGTTTTTGACCTTATGTTATTTAAACTCATACTTACTTTTAGATGAACTTTTCAACTATAACCTCAGAGATTTTCAGCTTTTTACCCTAAGAGGTCTCAATGTAATTAGCTTTGAACCTAATGCATGCCATTCAATTACAACAACAACTTCCATAAAAATATAAAAATATCCCATAGAAAAAATATTAAAAAGATTTTCTTCTGTTTTTTTTTTCAGTTTTTAGTTTTTTTTCGCAAAAATTTAAAAAAAATTGAAACAAAGCTGAATCATTGCTGTTTTAAATTAAGGAATATTTTCTTATATGCATATTGATTACACATTTACAAAAGTCTTCCTAAATTGTAGATATTTGAATTATTTGAAGTGTAAAAGTTGTTTGACAATTTTAGATTATAAATTATGTGTAGTGGTGTTGTAGGTGTTGTAGGTGTGACGTTGTGAGAACGTTTATTTGCTTTTTTTGTGGATTTCATATGTTATTAAAAGGCAGTTTTAACCAAATTAAATAAAACTGTTCCGAAATCGCGTTGATAAAGAAGTTTCCGTTAATGTATTTAGTTTGGTTTGATAAATTTTTTGATTTATTTCCGGACTTGGACTATTTTAAATTTTTATTTAAACTAATCTGACACATCCAATTCTATTTGTACACAAAGCTGTCTGGTCCCAAAATCTACCTATTTCTAGCGGATACGTGCCGCTTGGACTTTTTATTAACTTTCCGATATGGGAAGTTATTGTTTTTGGGTCGATTTTCGAAATCGGGATTTTTTGATATCTTTCGTTTCATGACCTCCTGAAGCTGTTTAGACTATTTTTAGCTCGCAGTCTGTATGTGTGTGTGTGTATGTGTGTGTATATCGCTGTGTGGAGAATTTTTGCCCAACGCTTTCTCAACAACGGATGGGTCGATTTTAACGAAAATGCAATCGATGTATCTTGTCGTAACTTAGAGCCCAGTCCTTTTCTAGCGAAATTAAATCATTTGTTTTTTTAGTGGTTTCCAAAAAACTGAAAATCATCTCTTGCAAATATCATGAGATTAATTAATAATGCTATCAAGGCCATGAAGCTTCCATATTGTTTTTCATCATGTCAGACATTTATAATGACATTTGTATAAACAATTGCTATCTTAGCTTTTGAGATTTTTAAAAAAATGTGAAAAAACTACGTGTTATTTTCTTTATGCAAACGAATGATATCTGGATGTAACTTTTGTATGTTAATGAGCTGCAACCGCATCCGGGCTTACTTGAATATCAAAAACCTGAGTTATTTTCTAAATTTGACAAAAAGGTCAGAGGCTCTAGAGTAGATTGCCTGGTCAACTGTTTATTAACTTCCCGATATGAGAAGTTATTGTTTTTGGGTCGATTTTTGAAATCGAAATTTTTATAATACCTTTACGTTTCAAGACCTCCTGAAGCTGTTTAGGCTATTTTTAGCTGGCAGTATGTATGTGTGTGTGGGTATGTGCGTGTGTATCATCGTATGTGGACAAACATTTGTCCAACGCTCTCTCAACAACGGATGATCCGATTTCAACTTCAATGGTCACAATCGATATATCGTGGCGTAACCTACAGCCCAGTCCTTTTCTAATGAAATCAGTTCATTTATTTTTTAGTGGTTTCCAAAAAACTGAATATCATCTCTTGCAAGTATTACTAGAATAAATAATGCTATTAAGATCATTTACCTCCCATTTTGTTTGTCATCATGTTAGCCTTTTGCCTTTTTTTTTTTTTAATAAAATGTGATGTGTAGTAGGCATTACAATATGTGTCACAACAACACATAAAAACCTTTTAAGACCAAGGTCCCACAACAAAATGCGTTCAAAGGATGTTAATGGACGCAAATCTGTTTTTTTTTTTAATATTTTTTTGTTAAATAATGGATAACTAAACCATAAATCCTATCACATATAAAATATGACATAGGCCAATATTTCGTGATAGGGTAGGGAAAATAAAAATAAAATAAGAGATAAAAAGCAAATTTGTTTTAAAAATTTGCAGGAGCAAAACTAAAATTGGTTTGCCAATAGTCCAACTAATGGCATAATCCTTGATTATGGGACGCAGTTGATTAAAACTCAGATATATAGTTATATGAAGGCTCGTTTCTTCGAGCAAGCTTCAGCGTTCCAGCATCAAGGAATATTTATTAGCTTAGATTGAGAGTGCTACCTTTGACTGAATGCGGTTCATCCGCCAGCACCCCTAAGATATCACCTTGGCTAGTGATATCTCACTGCTATTGCCAGTGGTATGCGATATCTCACGTTAACTCATATGCCAATAGCAGGGACTGGAGTACGCGGGGTTGTCACACCCGTGGATCAAAAAATAGAAAAAAATTAACAAATTAATAAAAACTGATCCCTCCATGCGTATGAGTTTTTTTAAGAAAATTTGAAAAATAGGCGTTATTTTCATTACGCAAACGCATGAGAACTTGATGAAACGTTTGAATTAAAATGAGCCGCAAACGCATCCGGTTTTATTTGAATATGGAAAATGTGCTATTTTGAGTCAGCTATTTTTAAAATTTGGCAAAGGAGTCGAGGAGGATGTTAGAGCATAAGGTTTTTGTAATGTTTATAGTAGTTTTGCAACTTGTTCGAAATTTCTTCTCTCAACCCCCTCTAAGGAATATCTGAAATAATGAGCTAACCGCTATAGTTTTCGTTCAATCTTTACAACATTGCCTATAACCGTGGATTTTTTCAATTTTTCGCTTCTGTAATGTTCGAAGATAAAGAGTGGGAGAGAAACAAATTTTCACATTTTTATAAATAAGTCAGAAACCGTGTTTTCGAAAAATACAAAAACATTATATGAACTACAAAAAAAATCACCTTCCATATGACACCCCACTTGTCCAAGTCAAAAATATTTTTTTTCGAAATTTCTACTCGCAACCAAAGAACAATTGAAATTATAACGACCAAAAAAAATTTTTCATTTTTTTTGCCAAGTTCCTACAACCGTGAATTTTTTAAAATTTTTTCTTTTGTAATGTTCGAAGATAAGTGGGGGGGACAAGATTAAAATTTCACTTTTTCTAAAATAAGTCCATTACTGTGCTTTCGAAAATTAGAAAAAAAACTGTTTTAGACTAGAAAAAAAATAACCTTTCATATGATACCCCCCACTTGACATGTCCAAAAATATTTTGTTTTCGTAATTTTTACTCTCAACCCCCTCCAATGAACATTTGAAATTATAACAACCAAAACAAAAAAACGGATTTTTGTACGCTAAATCCCTACAACCTTGAATTTTTTCAATTTTTCGCTTTTGTAATGTTTGAAGTTAAGGTGGGGGACAAAAAAATAAACACATTTTTTTGCAAATAACTTAAAAACGAAGCAGTCGATAACACATTGAAATGTCTTTTTGAAATATTTGGATTTTTTTTGATTTTTTTAAACCAAACTCGATTCCTTAAAACAAACTTTTGTTTTACTATCTCCTTATCAATGTCCATAAAATATTGATAAAAAATAATATTCATAATTTTCTTGTTGTCAGTATGCGTGGACAAATACATTGTAGAACTGTAAAAAATTTCAAGTTGATAGCACTTATAGATTTTGAGAAAATCGATTATGTAGAAATTCGGACGGACACCGAAGTCTCACCAATAGGGTACCGTTTTTACTTTTTCAAAGTACGGAACCCTAAAAATGGTGATATTGTTTGAGAAAAATCGAAAAAATTTTAGCAACGTTGACAAAGTAGACTTTAAGTAGACCCCCCGCTAGTTTTTTTTAAATATATGGTGCAATGAAAATCTTCTTTCCAGTGTAACCAAAAGATGAAAAAATGACGATTAATTGCAAGTCTTAGAAAGAGAATTTCAATTTATTAAAGTTTTAAGAAAATATCTTTATGTTACGTATTTAACTTAACGGGAAATTCTTGGCGTGGCCGCTATGGTCACACCCTACCCTACTAGTTATTATATGATTGTTAGCTAACGAGTTATAATTTCTCAAAATGTGTAAAATTTGTTGTCGCAGTTGTGGGGACTTTATAGAGATTTTTCAGCATACTTTAGATTTTTTTGTCTCATTCTGAATTTTTTTAGTCAAACTCATAGCCTGCAAATTTTGCAAAAACCCGGAGGCTCCAGTTTGGGTCCAACCTGGAGAGATGGTCACCATAGTTCAAGTGTCAGTCTCAATTTTTTTTGAGTAAATTAAATTGAAAAGTAAAACCAAAATGGAATATACTTTTCTGCATGAACAACTGAACAACTAAATTGACATAGCCCTTCGTTTATTTAACCAAATAATATACAATAAAAATAGTTTTGTCACAATCTTTTAAATTAAGCTGTATATTTTTCCCCTTTTCTTCTGCAATCCACTAACAACACTAAAAATAATTTTCTTTTGGCAGGAGGAAAAAAAAGAAAAATGAATGAAATAAGTTCTCCTGCCTGTCAAAAGAAAAAAACAGAGTTTAAACAACCTCATCCACCACATTGTGTATGAATGTGAAGATTTATCTCAAAAAACATCTGGGATTTATATGGTATTGTTATTATATGTCACATATTGGGTTTTGTAAAGTAAAAATTGTTTACTTTTATTTATTACGTAAACATACTTACACTGTGATTTCGACAGGAAACTGTGATCTGAATAAAACATAACGAACAAAAACAAATACATTTTTGTGAAATAGACTCTATTTACTCTTGTAAAATCAAACAAATTTATCTGAGCGTTAGATCATATGCTACGTTTTGGTCTACTTAGATCAGACGAGGGAGGGCATCGGAGCCGAAATCAGGAAATGTTTGAGGGTCCTGATAAATAGATAGTAGCCGCATGAATACGATTAATTGGTTTGGACATGTTCTACGAGCCGGTTCACAATCTGGAATGATTAAAAAAATGTACGTTAGTACCCGAGAAAGTGAGTGACTGCGACATAGAGCACGACTCAAATGGTACACTGACGTTGTGAGCAACCTTAAAAATCGATATCCATAGTAATCAGTGGCGGATTTACAAATTTACCGCCTATAGGCTAATTTATATTGCCGTCTAATATATTTAAAAAAATTATCAAATGCGATCGCAGCGATCAAAAAAGCGCGCCATAGGCGAGTTTTTTTTCGAAATTTCAAGGTCACGTTATTTACAAATACTGTAAAATTACGCTTTTAATGAAAAACGTGCAAATCTAGCATAAATAAATAAAAATGCAAAAAAAAAGTAGTGTTTGTTTATTTAATATAAGTAGTGTTTGTTTATTCAATGAAAAAACTGTAGAGCACGCCGCCGGCCGCTATGTTTCGAGTATGGTGATAAGAAATTTTGCGAATTTGATTGATTTAATCTGGATACTCTGTTTATAGTGGCGGGCGGCTCTTGCCGCCGCAAAAAAAGTTCTGTTTTGAAAAATTTGTATATTTTTAAAATTTTCTGCACAAAAATTTGCCGCCTACGAAAATTTGCCGCCGTAGGCTACAGCATAGCCTATTTAGAAATCCGCAACTGATGGTAATTATATCGCTGTTGCAAATGATCGTGGCGAATGTTCGAAACTGGCTAGCTCAGCGCCGCTCCCAGATGAAGCATAAACGCTAAAAAATATTTCTCAAATAGTTTTCCTACAATTGACAAAAAAGAAATGTGTCTGCAATTTGTTGGATCAATTTAAGTTCTCACCACCTTCTTTGAGATAGATTATGCACTACCCATATCTTTCGGAAAATCTCTTGCTTACGCTATTCAGCATTTTAGGATGTTTTGTTGCGTTGATATTCCTGCGCACGATCTTCCTGCATGTCTATATTAAACAAACACTGAAAAAATAATTAAAGTAAACACAACCTCTTGGCAATGCTAACACCACCGATGTTAGCATTCCCAACAAAGATAAAATACATATCATAAATTTGTATTTCCACGAGTATAATTATTTATTGTTTTAATTTATTTTTCCTCATTTAAACCCGTTTTTAGGGTTTCGTTTTTTATAACGAACCCTATTGGTGAGAGTACAAAGTGTTTTTCGCATTATCGAACGAACGTTTATCGATTGTCTCGTAATTCATTAATTTGAGGTGCTTATAAAACTAACCTATCCACACAAGATGACGGGCTAAAAAATAAAGGTGTTTTCGTTTGTTTTACAGAGGTACGATGAGAGACCTTTGAGAAAATACATTTTTTTATCAAGACGAGTAGGGTATCATATGAAAGAGCTCCACTTCAGTATTCCTTAAAAAATTATTTTGGATTACACCCCACCATTTTTTGATAATTATGATTTATAAATAATGACGTTTTTTCATGTTTTATTGCCTCGATTTAATCGAAAATCTTAAAATATATTTGAAATGATAGAAAAATGAGCAAGCGTTTAATGAAAAATATAGAAGTGTCAAATACTCATAATTATATTGATTAAGGGGAAGGGAATAAGAAGGTAAAATCATCATTTAAAACCAGGTCAAACCAGGGTGTCATTTGAAAGAGCACATAATTTAAGAAACATTGCATTTTTTTATTTTGCAATACATAGTTTTTGAATGAATGTCAAAAAAGTGCAACAAAAATTTGGTCCACCCTTGGATTTTGAACTTAACTGACAGAAAAATTTGAAAAATTCACAGACACAGAAAATTAGATAATCTCTGAACGAAAATTATAACCAAGCCTCAAATAATTATATTACTGTGTATCTAAGGAATGGTGGTGGAGAAGGGTGAAAAAAACCTTTTTCTATTTTGCGTCTAAAATAAAGTCATTTCGATACCCAAATGCGTATCGAAATGGCCTTCATTAAGATACGCAAAGTTTAGTTTTTCAAGGTTGGTCACATTGGTCATACAAACGTCAGTGAAAGTTAAAACGAATAATTATATAAATAAAATTATTCTTATTAATTAATCTTATTATTCAAAAATAATCTAAATTAGTGTTAAATATTTTACTTAATTAAAAAAAATTAGTAATAATAACAAAATATCAAATTGACTATATTTTAATAAAATACACATTTTATGAAAGCTAGTTTTGCAACAAAAAAATATATAGAAATATGATGAAACGCAGAGCTTACTATTTTGAATTGAAATTTTTAGAAATTTTCTTTAAAACATTAAAACATAAAAATTTTTTTTAAATTTCAAGACAAAAAATGCAAAATAGAAAAAATAGTATAAAAAACTCGTTTCATAAGACGTTTTATCGCACTTATCCTTTAGAAAACTCCCCGCTGCGCGGGTCGTTTTCTAAACAGATTGCGTGCGATAAAATCGTCGATTATGAAACTAGTTTCTTAATATACTATTTTTGAACCAAAGGGAGTTGGGTGTCATTTGAAAGAGCACATAATTTAGAAAACATTACAATTTTTTTAGAATTTTGTGGTGCACAGTTTTTTAGTTTTTGTCAAAAAAGTTCAACTTTCAGACCGTTAGCCGAACTTTTATTTCGTTATGCGTCTATGGTCTGGCAATATAAAGACTTTACAATGTAAAGACTTTACAATTTTTGATATTGTGTTCTTTTACATTCACGGAACCCTTGGCGAGCGAATTTTATTCGCTCTTGTCTGACTTTTTTTTAATTAAAATAAATTTTTTATTGTTATCTTTCTATATATTTTGGTCTATGTCCATCTTCAGTATAAAATAAATAACAATTATATTAAAATTCTAAAAATAAAAAAGAATCTAGTATGAGTATAAAAAAACAAATAGAAAAATATAATTTTAACATAAGTTACTAAGTTAAAATTAAAAAATTGTAAAACCTAGTGCTAAAGCCCATAATTAGTATAAAAGTCTTAAAACATTTTGATTATAATTTAATTAGTTATTAGAAAAATGTTTCTTATCATTTTTAAAATTACAAATTGATGATTCACTTTTGATTCCCAAGGAACAACAAAGTGTTTTAAAACTTTAATATTAATTATGAGCTTTAGCACTAGGTTTTACAATATTTTCAATTTTAACGTTGTAACTTACTGTAAATTATATTTTTCTTTTTGTTATTTATAATCATGTCAGATATTTTTAATTTTTAATTTTAATATTTTTGTTATTTTATAATCCTGAAGATGGGCCTAGCCCGAAATATATAGAAATATATAGAACTACATCTTTGGATGTCGTTTCGTTGTTTATCACTATCGATAGTAATCTTGTTATTCAACTTGTGAAACAGAATTGGACTGGAATTAAAAAACTGAACAAACTTAAATTAACAAAAATAAAATTTGTAGAAGCGTTGGAGTTAGTTTTGAATAATTGTGAATTCACTTATAACCATCAAGCCTATAGACAAATTTTTGGAAGTCCTATGGGCTCTCCTGTTAGTCCATCTTGTGCAAATTTAATTATGGAGTATGTAGAAGAATCTGTTTTAAAAGAAATGGACATCAAACCACCTTTTTTCTTCAGATATGTGGATGACATTTTTATTGCTGTTCCTAAAAACAAAATTCAAGAATTTCTTAACAAATTTAATAGTTTTAATCATAAGATCCAGTTTACTTTTGAAACAGAAACAGATTGTTGTTTACCGTTTTTAGATATGATGGTACACCGTTTAAGTAATGGGAAGTTAGCAACTGATTGGTTCCACAAAAAAACATGGTCTGGTAGATATCTAAATTATAATTCATGGCTACCCCAATCCTATAAAAGAAACACAGTTACCTTAATGGTCCAGAAAATTTTGAGCTTATCAGATCCACAGTTTCATGGAAAAAATTTTAATTTACTTTTCGAAACTCTTGAAAAAAACAATTATCCAAAAAATTTTATACATAAATTATTCAATCAGCAAATTTATGGCAAAGAAAAAACCATTTTGGGTGAAGCATCGGTTAAGAACAATAACAAGATTTACTTGACTTTACCATATGTAAAATGTCTTTTTGAACAACTTAAACATTTGTTGAAAAAATTTAATTTTGAAGTCGTAGGAACAGCAAATAATACATTATATAACACCATTTTTTCAAAATTAAAAGACAAAATACCTATAAATCTTCAATCAAATTTAGTTTATCAAGCTGATTGTGGATGTGGTAAAACATATATCGGACAAACAACACAATATCTAGGTAAACGTGTTAAACAACATCTTAACGACGCTAAAAAACTTAACATTGATAATATGAGCGCATTATCTAACCATAAAAAAAGTTATAGTGTAAATCTGCCCCTTCAAAATTTTAAAATATTGGATAGAGAGAAAAATTTAAATAAACGTAGAATATTGGAAATGATCCGTATTAAACAACACACTAATTGTATGAACATTCAAACGGACACCGCATTTTTAAATAATAGTTATGATTTTGTTTTACGAAGTTAACAAATTTTTCTTTTGCTACTAATAACTTATTTTATATTTATATGTTACAGTTTTTTCATTGTATAATTGTTTGTTTTTCTATTACTATTTTTCATTATAGTTAGCCTTTTTTTATGTCAGTTTTTCTTTCAAAATACTTTTTCTGTTTTTGATATTTATGTCAATATCTTTGATACAATATTACTTGATTTTTTTTTGTATAAGAAATTTGTTTTTTGAAAATATGTTATCCTTGAAAATGGTTTTTTGAATAAACCGAAACAATTGTCGATAAACAGTTATAAATATTGTTTCATTTATTGGCTTTACCCAAAAAACTTATTATTTTAATAATATATACAATACAAGCCAAATATCAAATTTTATATATATATATATATATATATATATATATATATATATATATATATATATATATATATATAATATATATATATATATATATATATATATATATATATATATATATATATATATATATATATATATATATATATATATATATATATATATATATATATATATATATATATATATATATATATATATATATATATATATATATATATATATATATATATATATATATATATATATATATATATATATATATATATATATATATATATATATATATATATATATATATATATATATATATATATATATATATATATATATATATATATATATATATATATTGTAACGACTCTTCGTTGGTTCTTTTAGATTATTGAGCAAATATGACAGTAAAAAGACAGATCTTTAGTTAACAAAATCTCAAACTTTATTTATCAACCAATTTCAGTACCTTCCAATTTTAATTACAATAAACTCTATGGCTCCAATTTATGTACGATAAGTTCCACCGATTTGCCACAATTCGAATCAATGATAGTTGGAATCGTAAGATCTGTATTTACTATTCCTCTTGGCTCAAATTCTTTTACTACTAGTACCCAGGCTCAAGTACCACCCGATTATTCCTTATACTTGCGAATATTTGTAAACACTTTTAATTGCAAAATTAAAACTGATTATCTGATATTTTGTTCGCTTATTTATATTCAAAAACAAATAAGCAGTACCTTCTGGTAACTCACTGTAGTTTCTAGAAATCAAAATTACGTAGTACGTACATAATAGGCCACACCTTTTTCCATTAATGCAAACATTTGAACTCAAATTTAATTTGCATTTATGCAAAATGTGTTAGTTAAAAGGAGTTAACTTTTAATTCATCTTTGCTGAATGTATTGGTTATTTATGAGTAAATTTAAATTATCCCATTCTGGACGAAGTTTATTACATTGCCCTCCATTTAGTTTTGTTCGTCCCGAAAAATATCAGCAATCGCATTGGTGCTGTTACCATGGTACGGTGCCAACCTTTGCAGATGTATCACTTTCATCTTGGTACGGGGTCCCTTTTGGATGCGGTAGATAACATCATTAATTCGTTTGATTATTTTATATGGGCCTACCCAATCTGGCTGCAGCTTGGATGATCTTCTCGTAGTTCTCCAGGGGTTGTATGACCATACCAAGTCTCCTTCTTGAAAACCGCCACTATTTGCATTTATGTCGTACCTGGTTTTCATTTTGTCACTGGCAATCTTAATGTGGTCTCGAACCTGTTGATGGATTTTATTCATCTTCTCCCTTAGTTGTCCCACATAATCTGTTTTCGTAGACACCAGACCTCCAGGGATGCCAAACTCGATGTCACTAGGAAGATGTAGTTCTCTCCCGAACATGATATTCGCTGGCGTTTCACATGTCGTATCGTGCACTGCGCTACGATAGGCCATCAAGAATAACGGAAGATCCTTTTCCCAATTTCTTTGGTTGGCTTCCACTACCTTTGACAAATGTTCTTCCATGGTTCGGTTGAATCGTTCTACCATGCCATCCGATTGTGGGTTCATAGGTGTAGTTCGTGTTTTCTAACGTCGAGTGTTCTGCACAGCTCTTCCATCAGTTGAGATTCGAAATTCCTTCCCTGGTGCGTATGCAACTCGAGCGGTGTTCCATATCTACAAATCCATTCATTGACTAATGTTTCCGCGACCGTAGCTGCTTCCTGGTTCGGTATTGTATAAGCTTCCGGCCATTTTGTAAAGTAATCAATGACAACCATGATGTATTTGTTACCTTTTGTCGTTTCCGGAAATGGCCCCGCGATGTCTATAGCAGTTCTTTCCATTGGGGCGCCTACATTGTACTGTTGCATCTCTCCTCGAGTTCTAGTCTTTGGTGCTTTGCTCGCCGCACAAGTATCGCATCGCCGACACCATTGCTCCACGTCTGTTCGATACCTTACCCAATAAAACCTCTCCCTTACGTTGGCTAGGGTTTTATTGACTCCCAGGTGTCCTCCAGAAATACTTCCATGCAGCTTTCCCAGTACCTCTTCTACTCGACTTGATGGCAACACCAGCTGTTCCAACACTTTCTTTCCATCAGCAGACTCCCATTTTCTTTTTAGTATCCCGTTGTCTATCAATAGTGAGTCCCATTGCGCCCAGTAGCATTTTACCTACGTACTTAGCACCTTTAACCTCTTTCCACTCCGGTCGCCTTCCTTCAGTTTTCCATTTCAATATTGGAGCCATAGCTGGATCTTCTAGCTGCTCTCTTTTAATTGCCTCGGTACGCCAGTCCTCAGGAGTTTGGAACTTGATTTGGCTCACTTTCATTGCCTCTTTTCCCTCAGTTCTGCTACAGGACTTGCACTCCTCTATACAGGGTCTTCTAGACAAGGCATCGGCGTTACCATGGACCCCTCCTATGCGGTGTTCAACTTTGAAGTCGTAGTTCTGCAGGATCTCTATCCATCTTGCTGCTTGTTCTTCAGGAAATTTGAATTGTAATAACCATTTTAGAGCAGCATGGTCTGTGCGAATCAGGAATGGTTGTCCACACAAGTACTTGTGGAAATGTTTCACAGCCTTGATGATAGCTAGCAACTCCTTCCTCGTGACACAGTAATTCCGCTCCGGCTTTGACAGAACTTTACTGAAGTACGCCACTACTTTCTCATCGTCTCCAATTTTCTGTGACAAAACAGCTCCGGTTCCTACATTGCTTGCGTCTGTGTCCAGAATGAACATCTTTCCTGATTCTGGATAGGCTAGTATAGGGGTGTTGAATAGTTTTTCTTTTAAACGGCAGAATGCCTCATTACATTCGGTTGTCCACCGAAACTTGGTATTTGCCTCTGTCAATTTATGTAGACTCTTGGCGATATTCGCAAAATTCTCCACGAATCTACGATAATAGGTGCATAGGCCAAGAAAACTGCGTAGCTCATGAACATTCTTCGGTACTGGCCAATTTTTCACAGCATCAATCTTCTCGGGATCGGTTCTGACTCCATTTTCTGTAATGATGTGTCCAAGGTACTTCACTTCTTTGTGGAAGAGATTACAATTTACCGGATTCAACTTCATGTTGGCATTACTTATTCTTCTGAGTACTTCTTCGAGGTTCATTAGATGCTCTTCGAAGTTGCGACCCATTATAATGATGTCATCAAGATAAACGAGGCAGGCCTTCCAGGTTAGGCCATGCACAACGCATTCCATTAGACGTTCAAATGTTGCTGGGGCATTGCATAAACCAAACGGCATCACATTGAACTCCCACAACCAGTAGAAAATGCTGTCTTTCGTCGATCTTCTGGATGCATTTCAACTTGCCAGTAGCCACTCATCAGATCTAATGTGCTGTACCATTTGGCCCCTGATAGTGTATCCAGTGTGTCATCAATTCGTGGCAGTGGATAGCTGTCCTTAATGGTTACCTCATTCAGCTTTCGATAGTCTACACAAAAACGAGCTGACCCATCTTTTTTTCTAACTATCACCACTGGTGAGCTCCATGGACTCTTAGATGGCCTGATGACTCCATCACTTTTCATTTTGTCCAGCATTCCTTGCACTTCCTCGTGTTTAGCTAGTGGTAGTCTTCTAGGAGGCTGTCTGATGGGATGAGCGTTTCCAGTGTTGATCCTGTGTCGCACGATGTTTGTTCTTTCAACATCTTCATCACCAGTAGAGAAAACGCTGCTCATCTTCGTTAATACCCTCTTGATTTCTTTGAATTCGGCTGGATTCATTCTTTTACTAAGATCTTGAAGTATTGCTGCTAATGCGGGATTGTTTCTCTGCATGAAGACCTTTTGTTCTTCTTGACAGCTGATTATCTCTTTTATGGTGCTACATTTGGCGATTTCTTCTCCATGATTGATGATCACTCGTTTATTTGAGAAGTTAATCAGTTGCACTGGAACTACCCCTTCTTTGGCTGCTGCTAACGTTCGGCCAATCATAATGTTTCCCCCGAAGTCATTGTTAGCTGGCTCAATCATCACAGGTGAATTTTGGTCACTTTTATTTAGTAGCTTAGTCCATATGATCTTCTCAGATTTTGCCGGGATCTCAGTTGGTCCATCACTAATAACACGGACCTCAGCATTGTCGTTGGTGGCATGTAGCACTATTTCTGTGTTTCCATATCTCA
Source organism: Diogma glabrata (assembly GCA_963693315.1). NCBI lineage: Eukaryota > Metazoa > Arthropoda > Insecta > Diptera > Cylindrotomidae > Diogma > Diogma glabrata. The sequence goes on from CAVNZG010001245.1 coordinate 16,047, forward strand.
GAACATGGCTTCCCAGATCTAATATAAAATTGTATTCTTTCTTGAAGTCAAGCTCAATTATGCACTCATCTTCTATATCTGCTACAATAAATCGGTGCCTAAATGAATTTCCTCCAAGGTGAACTTCTTGGTCGCTTTCTCCATGAACTAGAACTGTTTCACCCGTAGCTGTTTTTAGGTTGAATCGTCTTGCTGTATCGATCTGACTATCATGAACCACATCTAGACGCACTATCGATCTTGAAGCACCTGTGTCCAAAGTCAACATGCACGATTTGCTTCCAACGGTTGCCTCTAGGACTAGACTACTATTTTCTCTTTTTACTTGTGATACCACCAATGTAGGGCATTGTAATTGAACCAGCTTTCGCCCTTCGAAACTGGCACGATCTGGTTTCCCGAATCCAGAACGCGGCATCTCTCTTCCGAATGCGGCTCCCATTTACATTCTCTTCGGATGTGCCCCAACTTCCCACAGTTCCAGCATCTTACTCTGCTAGATCTACTTCGTTGATTTCGTTCAGGTTTATCTTCCAAACTTTTGACACGCATGATCACTTCATCAAGCGCTGCTTTTAGTGGTTCCTCAGCAACTTCGATCTGACGTACCCTATCTGAGCCATACGCTCTTTTTCCAGCTTCCATTTGCAGGGCTAATGCTAAGACTTCCGCAGGTAGTTTCTTCCCGCTTAGATAAAGCTGGTTTCTCATTTGCACATCTCGAAGAGCATTGATGAATGTATCAGCTGCCAGTTCGTCTCGGTGTGCAGCGTTATAGTTCGGGTATGACAGATTTACCAGTCTCACAATGTCAGCCTCTAATTCTTGCAAAGTTTCGCTGACTCCTTGTTTTCGTGTTTTGAGCTGCATGCGATGGAGAGCTTGCATATGACTTTCCCCATATCTTACTTCTAAGGCCTCCATTAGCTTGCAGTAATCACGCTCTGTCGCTGATAGTGTCTGCAAAATTTCAGCAGCAGGTCCCTTCAATGCCAATATAAGCGCGTTTGCTTTTTGCTGGTGATCAACCCCAGTTGTTGCTATCTCAAATTGCATCTTAAATATCTGATACGATGTAGATCCATCAAATGCGGGTGTTTTTACTCTAGCTGGGGCTGAAGTAGTTGATGGATTGATCATGTTACCTGACTTCACTCGTGCTATTTCTTGGCGTAATTCACTCGAAATATTGCGTAGTTTCTCTTCATGTTCTTCGGTAACTTTCCGCAGCTCCCTTTCCATGTGGTTGATTTTAACCTCCGCACTGGATACACGTGACTCGATTACTTCACGTAGACTTTCTTGCTTTGCCATCATATCAGCTGCCAGTTTCTCTTGTCGGGCCATCAGATTGTTTCCTTGTTTGGCGATCATATCAGCAAATTGTTGTTGTTGGTTGTTTCCTTGGTTGGCCATCATATCAGCAAGTTGTTGTTGTTGCTCTACTTTTGTTCTGCGGCCAGAACTTTTTGTTCTGCTGCCTGTTTCTCTTGTCGGGCCATCATATCAGCAAGCTGTTGTTGTTGCTGTGCCATCATATCTTTTATCAACACCATCATCGGATCAATTGTTGGAGCATTCTGAACCGGAGCTTCCTCTGGCTCTATTTCTATGACCTCTGTGTTTTGGCCTGCTTCTTCTAAAACTTTACGCAGCCGGAATGCAAGTTCTGCCTTCGTTCCATGGATTGGAGCATTCCTTTTCCTCAACTCATCCTTCAGCTGGGTCTGACTGAGATCACTAATATTTACTGTCTTGACCATTGTTTCAATAATCCCACTTCTGACACCACTGTAACGACTCTTCGTTGGTTCTTTTAGATTATTGAGCAAATACGACAGTAAAAGACTGATCTTTAGTTAACAAAATCTTAAACTTTATTTATCAACCAGTTACAGCAACTTCCGATTTTATTTACAATGAATTCCAGGGTCTCCTATTTATGTACGATAAACTTCACGGCTTTTCTACAATTTGAATCAATAATATTCGGAATCGTAAAATCTGTATTTACTATTCCACTAAGTTCAAATTCTTTCACTATTAGTACCCAGGCTCAAGTATCACCGATTATTCCTTATACTTGCGAATATTTATAAAACACTTTTAATTGCAAAATTAAAACTAACCATCTGATATTTTGTTCGCTTATTTATATTCAAAAACAAATAAGCAGAATCTTCTGGTACTCACTGTAGTTGTTTCTAGAAACAATAGGCCACACCTCCTTTTAATTCATTAATGTAAACATTTGCATAACAAATTTAATTTACATTAATTTAGCAAATTGCATTAGTTAAAAGGAGCTAACTTTTTAATTCATCTTTGCCGAATGTATTGGTTATTTATGAGTAAATTAACCCATTCTGGACGAAGTTTATTACAATATATATATATATATATATATATATATATATATATATATATATATATATATATATATATATATATATATATATATATATATATATATATATATATATATATATATATATATATATATATATATATATATATATATATATATATATATATATATATATAATATATATATATATATATATATATATATATATATATATATATATATATATAGTATTTATTGAGGTTACTGTTGGCACTTGGCGAAACATTATTAATAATAAATTTATTTTAATTAAATGAAACACTTGTTTGTATTCCGCAAATTAATTTTTGTTTCTAACTTTATTTATTTTGAAAATAAAATTAAAATTAAAAACAGCTCGACCGGTTTCGGTTTTTACACCATTTTCAAGAGCTTCAAAATTGTTACTCAATTAACAATTTTGTAACAATTTTGAAGCTCTTGAAAATGGTGTAAAAACCGAAACCGGTCGAGCTGTTTTTAATTTTAATTTTATTTTCAAAATAAATAAAGTTAGAAACAAAAATTAATTTGCGGAATACAAACAAGTGTTTCATTTATTAAAATAAATTTATTATATATATATATATATATATATATATATATATATATATATATATATATATATATATATATATATATATATATATATATATATATATATATACATATATATATATATATATATATATATATATATATATATATATATATATATATATATATATATATATATTTTTTTTAAAGGCGTTCATGCACCGTTGCCAGGCTAATCAGCTTTGAAGATTCACCACGGTCACTCGCAACAGCGACATAATTACCATGGCAGCCGATTTTTTTAAGGTCGTTTATTACGTCAGTCTCCCATTGTAGTCGTGGTCT
>CAVNZG010001246.1:5000-7500 GCA_963693315.1 Diogma glabrata
TTGTATTTATTTTATTTATTGTACTACATATATAATTTTTATAATATTTAAAAAAGTTCATCTAATAATAAAATATTTGATATTTAACATAAAAAAAATATCTCTTAGTTTATAACGCCATTTTTATAATTTTCCTTCAGAACAAAAAAAACTGATTCCCGACAGTCATATGCACAACGAATTTTATCTTTAAAACAAAAAATAACACGTGTCCTCAACTTTCACAAGTGGTTAGATATAAAATAAGCTTCAATTTAGTTTAAAAAAAAAAAAAAAAAAAAGAGGCTATGCCATCTTTTTTTCAATTACACCGTTTTTTTCTTATGTTACACCGTTAAAAATTATTTCAAAAAATTAACAGTGTACATTTTTAAAAACTTTGTTCTAATACCTATTCAACGACATATCATTTATGAAAATCGATTCAGTAGTTTTTCTACAATCGCTCGTCAAAATGCAGTCACATCACGAAAATAACAAAAATTGAGGGGCACCCTGTGAAGACCCCTGGTCGAAAAAAAAAATTCTAAGAGAACTAGTATTTTTTATTATCAAAAGACTATCTATAAACAAAAAATAACCAAAATTAAAAGGGGTCAAGTCAAAATTTCCCAAAAATTTGCTGAACTTGCGTGAAATTGCTCATATATATAAATATATATATATATATATATATATATATATATATATATATATATATATATATATATATATATATATATATATATATATATATATATATATATATATATATATATTTATATATATATATATATATATATATATATATATATATATATATATATATATATATATATATATATATATATATATATATATATATATATATATATATATATATATATATATATATACATATATATATATATATATATATATATATATATATATATATATATATATATATATATATATATATATATATATATATATATATATATATATATATATATATATATATATAAATATATATATATATATATATATATATATATATATATATATATATATATATATATATATATATATATATATATATATATATATATATATAGCGAAATCCGAAATTCGACGTCCACGCCGTGCTGCCTGGGTAATGCTGACAGAATTAGGTTGGTGTATTGGAGACAAGCAGAGTAAAAACTGCTTAGTCAATGACGCTACATCACGGCGAATTGGCGCCTTAAAACCAATGTGACTCAAGCGTCTGTTCTCCATGTCAGGGGCGGCTTGGAGCGGGCGTCTGTCTTGAATCAAGCGGCTCGCTATATAAACGTGTAAAAAGGTTGTTTCTGGTGACCTTAATATGCAGAACGGACCCATTCACGACAATTTGGGTTGGGCCTAAGGTTAACACCCTAACCCCGGAAAAAAACTCATATGTTAAATTTGGTTATCAAAAAAGAATAACAGACCCGGACAAAAAAACACAATTTTACCTGGACGTGAAAAAGGACCAGACTACCGAATCGGAACGTGGAACGTGCGCAGCCTGACGGCTCCTGATGCTCTTATAAGTCTGGAAACAGAGGCTGAGAGGTATAGGATGGATATTATTGCTCTACAAGAAATTAGACAGCCGATAATCGGAAAACAAGATTTAGATAGTCACTCTCTATATTGTAGTGGTCATCCTTCCCGAAGAGAATTTGGTACTGGCTTTCTTGTTGGTGCACGCATACAAGAAGCCGTGATGAAATTCATCCCGGTCAGTGAGAGGATCTGCTACCTACGTGTACGTGGTACATATAACAATATTTCTCTTATTGCCGTGCATGCACCTACTGAAGCTAAGGCCGTCGACGAGAAGGATAATTTCTACATAGCACTGGAAGAGGTTATGAAACAAACACCAACACGCGACTTCATTATGGTTCTTGGTGACTTTAATGGACAGGTTGGAAGAGATATCTCTTATGGAAATGTGGTAGGTCCCAACAGCCTGCATTTGAATTCGAATGATAATGGTGAGAGAATGACTGAGTTTGCATTATCAAATAATTTGAGAATTGCCAGTACGTTCTTTCCGCATCGATCGATTCATAAACAGACTTGGGTCTCACCGAATGGAAACACTCGAAATCAAATTGATCACGTTCTAGTAACAGCAGGTTTCTTTTCGAGCGTTCGGGATGTGCGATCCTTTAGAGGTGCATACATCGGAAGTGATCACTTCCTTGTATGTGCAACGATAAGGTTCCACTTCCCAAATCCAGGCATTCCAAAATTCAATCAACGGAAACGTTTAACATCTCATCATTAAAGAATGCTGAAACAGAAGAGAGATATCAAATCCATATTGCCGAAACATTGGAGAAATCAGAAACCATTAATGGAGACGTCGATAAGTCATGGTATTTGCTCAAAGATGCTGTTTTAAGCGCTGCTGAGGGAATACTTGGACGACCACAGAACCACTCCCAGAAGCCATGGATGGATCAAGCATGCCTTGACGCTATTCAATACAAAAGAGATTGCT
>CAVNZG010001246.1:12500-47275 GCA_963693315.1 Diogma glabrata
GCAGCACTTCACCTCCAAACTAAGTTCGAGCTATGTTTAAAATCATGCTGACCGCTTACTGTTCTTCATCTACAAGAACGTTATGGGAAAAAATATAAATCGCACATGGTTGATGATATTTCCTGTCCTATATAGCAAAATGATTGAAGATCTGTGCGTAGTATTAGCGAACTTAGTTCTCAATCAATTATTAATGCTACCGTCGAATCGATCTGCTCCGTCGGTCAATGTGAAATTACGTCGTTAATATAAATACAATACTGATGATTAGGTTTAATATAAGTACAATACGGGTGATTTGCATTTCAATTCAAAAGATCACAATTGTCAATTAAATTGATGTTTGCAATCACCATAAAAAAAGATCACGCTCAATCATTAAAAGTGCGCGCTTTAGATGTAGAACGGATTGATTTTCGTATGGACAATTATGTTGCGTAGATAGAATAGAGGCATAAAACTAGATAACCTCTATATCTGAACCAACAAAGGAGCCACAACAAATAATGTATAACCTGCAGAAGCATCGAGAAATTGAACATTAGAAACCTGTAGGTTCTCTTTTCTTAGTGAGCACTCAGCACATTGAACATATGGGTACTGCGAACATTTGTAAATCTATTTATGTTCTGTATTATGTTATATATAGAGATGACACACCTCTACTAATTCAACAAGTTGCTTAAATTTTTTTTTGCTTACTTGAAAACTTATTTGATCGCTAATTTTTCATATATCCGAACTGATCAGTAAGAGTGCTGATTATTTTTCATCCATATTTTTAAAAAGATAAATTAAAAATTATGCGATTATTCTCATTACCACTTTTTGAAATCATTGCTACTACGTCAACAAAATGTCTGTGCACAAGCTTTATTTATAAGCGTAGCAAAGCACGCCGGGTCCTGCTAGTATATATATATATATATTTATATATATATATATATATATATATATATATATATATATATATATATATATATATATATATATATATATATATATATATATATATATATATATATATATATATATATATACATATATATATATATATATATATATATATATATATATATATATATATATATATATATATATATATATATATATATATATATATATATATATATATATATATAAATATATATATATTTAGAATTTTGAAAAAAGTTTAATTTTTTGATTTTTAAGAATTTTTGGAATATTTTTAGAATTCTGAAAATTTTTATATGTTTGGTTTTATTATAATTTTTGGAATTTTGAAAAAAGTTTGAATTTTTGATTTTTTAATAATTTTTGCAATATTTTTAGAATTTTCGAAAAGTTTAAATTTTTAAGAATTTTTGGAATATTATCGGAATTTAGAAAAAATTTAAATATTTGATTTTATTCTAATTTTTAGAATATTTTTGGAATTTTGAAAAAGTTTGATTTTATTTAATTTAACAATATTTTTGGAATTTTGATTATAATTTTCCGGCAACGTATTGATGTTGCGTGTTAGTTTTGTAATAAATTTTTAAACAGAGATAAAAAATACTTGTACTTTAACAAAGAGTTATGTTTGATATACATCGCTGCCCAAAACGAGAAACCACGTCCTCATAAAAGTATTTTGCCGAAAACTATATACAAATCCTAAACCCAGACCGAAGTCTTGATATCTCAGAGCTGTGATATTTTAGCCCCTCCATATTTTATCTTTACTTCACACTATTGGATCACATCTTGTAACGTTAATTTGACTGCCTTATATTCAATGAAAATGAATGAAACTTTGCAGGCGTACGTATATCCGATGACAATAATCGAATATCATATTAACTAACAATTTTCATTGTTTATTCGTTGTTTAAATAAAAAAATCGATTTTCATCGGAAATATTCAAATTCTCTCGATCTACTCAACGAAGCGACTTGAAGTTTGCACAACATAAAGATCGATAGATAAACTATACAGAATTATGCATTTTACGTTCATAAATTAGGTATTTTCTCGATAAATAAACAATTAATTTCAAAAATTTTCGCCGATTTTGGCCAGCATTTGTATGTTATCAAAATTAAACGCATATCAACGCCGATGCGCACGTTAAGAAGCAGAACGTCAAGAAGAGAATCTAGACGAAGGGAGAAATCAGCTTACTACCACAGTTCAAAATTGTTGTTACGACGATTTTAAGGCTGAAGTTAACACTTTTGCAGACAAAGTGTGTGATATTTTTACGAAACAGTGCTATCACAACCAAGTGTCAAACTACCAGATTTCAATCCGACCTCCACATTGGATGCCGCCTGAATTAAAAAATAAAGTTCGCCTTACAGTTTGTCACTGCTGCAAGTCACACTTAAGAAGTAACAAAACAACTCGACCTGCTAAAGCTTATTGGAACCATTTAAACCCAGGCGACATTCCACCAGAAATTCAGGCACTTTCTCAAGCTGAACAATGTCTTTTATCTCGGATTCACCCTTTTCTTAAATTTTTCAAGTTTTCTGGATTGTACGGGCACTACGGATTTAAAGGCCAAACAATCCTTTTTGCCTTGGACATTTTTTACGTCATTTCAAAGCTTCCTACGTTTCTACCTCGATCAACCTTGGATGCTGATATTATAGTAGTAACGGAACGCTTAGAAAATGCAAATGAGACTACACTGTTTCCAGAACTAAATTAATCGCAGCTATAGAATGGCTTAAATCAAATAACCCATTGTACCGAGACATTGTTATTGATGAAAATGCATACCTTGATGAACGTGATTTGATTCGACTATCAAATCATGGCCCAAGTAATGAAGATACTGAAGGTCATAATGAAAATGCGGAAAATATATCGGAATATGTGTCTCTCGGCAGAAGTTCACGCATTATCCATGCATCGTGGCATCAAGGAAAATAAATTAACAAATGTTAAATTCTGTGCTGAAAATATGTTGAATTCTTATATAAGAACGTGACAAAATAGAATTTCCGACTGTTCAAGGCGTTGATGACTAAAAATTAAAAAATAAAAAAAAAATAGAAAAAAAATATTCAAAAAAATTTTTTTAAGAAACGCTTTTCATTGTTATGCAAACTGTAAAAAAAATTACTAAAAAACAAAAAATAATTCCAAAACTCAAAAAATTTTCTAAAACCTTCTGTAAAAAAATTCAAAAATAAAAATAATTCCAAAAGTCGAATAGATTTTCCAAAAACTTCTGTAAAAAAATTCAAAATCGAGAAAATCTGACACATTTGTTAAAGAAAAGCGTGGGACGCTAATCCTACACGCGAAACGTTGACGGAATTGCGACTCCTATCAATTGTGATTCTAAATGAATGAAAAATAAAATAATTATATCATTGCACTACATCGTTGAAAGAAAGTATTCGAAAAATATACACAAAAAAATATAATTCAAAATTCTTATATAAAAACCGCATGCTATCGACAACGTTAGATTCTAAACATGATGCTTTGAGATTCTTCTAGTCACAAAATGATAGACAGTAAATAGTAATGATATAGTAGTCGCAATTCCGTCGATGTTTCGCGTGTAGGATTAGCGTCCCACGCTTTTCTTTAACGAATGTGTCAGATTTTCTCGATTTTGAATTTTTTTACAGAAGTTTTCGGAAAATCTATTCGAGTTTTGGAATTATTTTTATCCACGACTACTAAAGAATATTTACTTTCCATGCGTATATCTTTCATTGTAATCGTATTAATTCCTTTTTTATATATCAAATTCTTTTTTATTTATTTTATTACGCTTTATTTATTCAAAATTCCCCTAACAAATTAAAAACTTGATTTGTTGGTATAGTAATATAAACGAGATAAAACACGAACAATACATATAAAATAAACAAACAAGTTTTATTTTGTTTTTATTTTCATAGAAATATTGCAATATGGCGATATAAACGTTTACAGGAAAAAATGAATGAAATTGTTTGAAATATTTGTAGTCGTGGATAAAATAGTATCTTGTATTCGCTTAGGATGAAGGCAATTCTTCACTCGGATGATTCTTCACTCGAAACTTCATCCTCGTGAAGAATTGCCTTCATTCTAGCTCATACAAGAATATATAGTAGAATTTTTTTGCCAGCGAATTTCTGACAGCTAGGACGCAGCAAGAGATAAAAGATGAGACAAAAAGTAAAACAGAGATGTATTATTTATTTTGGGATAAATTTGTTTTCAAAACAATTATATTAGTTAAATTTCTACTTCTAGTTCTACTTCTATTGTTTGTTGTGATATTTGTTTCCATAGGCGTCGTTATTTTTATTATAATTATTTTTAATTATCAAAATTTTGTTACATTGCCTACAAAATCATTGATATTTTTACTAGTTTTTGGTTTTCTATTATAATTGGTTGAATTTCAATAGTAATATATTAATTTTTATGAGTTTTTTTTGTCCATTTCGATGGGACCCCAATAGTTTTTTTTAATATTTTAATCGAGACACTGATTGTGCAAACAATATGCGCATGTGCAAACAATATGCGCATAACAAACAAATTTTGTGTTCGCTGGCAAAAAAATTCTACTATACTATTATTATTGAATCTTTTTACAGAGGGTTTTAGAAAACTTATTTGAGTCTTGGAATTATTTTTTGTTTTTTAGTAATTTTTTTACAGTTTGCATAACAATGAAGTAAAGAAAAGCGTTCCTAAAAAAAATTTTTTTTTTCAAATGTTTCAAGTTTTTGGAATATTTTTTTTCTATTTTTTTTATTTTGTTTTTTTCTAATTTAATTTATGCAATAAAAAAGGCTTTCATTTTCTTTTTATTTTTACATGACATTAGCTGACTTGCTGACTGACTATAGATGAAAAACGTGATCTACGCAGGTGAAAAAGTCGAAATTTGAACTTGACCATTTTTGATTTTCCTGAAACTTGGCATATAAGTAGTATGGACAAAATAAAAAATAAAACTTATTTTAAATTTTTTTTAAAGTGCATAGTTTGAGCATAGGGGGCACCCCAACATGCATGAAAAATGAAAATTCTGCCAATCCGATGTAACTTTGAAATTAAATTGCTCAAGAACGGCTATATCGATTTCATCAAACTTTTTTTTGTTTGATAGATGATTAATTAGTCCTTTGAAAAAAATTAATTTATTGTTTTTATAATTAATTTTCAAATAAAAATATTGAAAAAACTTTTTTAAAGATGGCGCTAGGGTCAAAGATCAATTGGAATTTAATTAATTTTTTTCTGAAAATATTTCTATCCTTACTCTAAAATATGTCAAATTTACAAAGAGGCTAAAATTCTTGTTCTTGAGATATTTAATTTTAAAGATTTTTAGTACGACTGAAATTCGAATTTTTCTTCATTTTTTCAAACAACTTCCATTAACAAAAAATTTAAAATCAATTAAATTTTAATTTTTTTTATTTTTTAAATATAGTTCTAACCTTCCTTTAAAATATATCAAATTTACAAAGAGGCGTTAATTCGTGTTCTTGAGATATTTAATTTTAAAGATTTTTAGTCAGTCTAAAATTCTAATTGTTCATTATTTTTTCGAACAATTTTTATCATCAAAAAATTTTAACCACTGAAGTTCGAGAAAATAATGAACAATTAGAATTTTAATTGGTGGTGTAGAATAGTGGCACTAGTGCTGTTAGAGCTTCTCCTGTTGTAGATACATCTGCTTTGAATAATTCTGCTGAATTGCTATCGGTAACAGCAGCTTTGTTTTTCTTAAGTTTCTGCATAGCATCTCTTACTTGTCGTTCCGTGATTGTTTTTTAGATCTAACAATCTATAGTTTCAACTTTGGACTTAGGGCCTTGTAACGACTATGAGACCCTAGATCTAGGCTGAATAGGAACGCCTCTAGAGACGAGAAAGCTGTTGAATCATTGAACAGCATGGATTGTTGTAAAGGAATGATACTTCTATATAGTTATTGTTAAACTAAATGCATTTATGTTTAAAAATTGAGTTCGAAAAATTAATTCGGATTAATTTTGTAACTCAAAACCACTGTTTTAAGTTATTTAAAGTTTTAATGCTTAAAACAGTAACCCTAGTTGTGAATCAAATTAATTTGCGTGTCGTATCTTTTAACGGGATACAAATAGTACAACAGTTTTTAAGTAAAGATGCGACCTCTTATTTATCTTGGAAAATCCACAATCCAAAACAAAAAATAGTTTCAGTTTCAAAATCTACCTACCATACTAACCGTGAGACACGAACGTTGCCATTTCTAACCAAAAAGTGGTGGTTCAAATGGAAAACTTGAAGGTTAAAAACTAACATTTGTTGAATGTCTTATGTTTAAATTAAAGAATAGGTTTACCAATGACTTTTTCCACAACTCACGTGCATTTTTAGCTTAATTTCAAATCATCGCCACAAAAAACCATTACAACACCAATTTAAAAATATTTAATGCTGTGATGTATACATTCAGCGCAGATTTTGTTTTATTTTTTCCATGGATTTAAGTTTTAAACAACAAAATCGTTTCCAAGCCATGTTTATCTTGACATCACTCATTTCTCACACCATAATCGAAAAACAATATAATCCAAACAGATAAAATACAAAACAGTACATGTGCTATAAAGATAAAACGATCTATGTAGTACTCATAAATTGTATTACATTTACAGATATGGATGATTCGAAATAAAAAACGGAACGATTTTCATTTTAAAAAATGAGCTTAATCTTTAAAACTATATAGGCTTAAAAAAATAAATAAAGCTAGCTGCAAAAATCTACACCAGCCTCACATTATATTAGAAATCTACAGATTTCATGGGTGGATAACCAATGGTCGAGTATTTGAATGTCTACACGTGGACGGATCAGTTTTTGTAGATTTGTAAATATTTTTAATTTTTGATCTTTTTCTAATTTTGATCTCATATTGACATATACCACATACCATTGGCAATAACAATAAGATATCACTTGTCTAGGTGCTATCTTAGGAGTGCTGCGGGATGAACTCTCATTTAACGGCAGCACTCTCAATCTTAGTTGTGGCATTTTCCTTGATGATGGCACGCTATCGCTGATTCGAAAAAAACGAAATTTTATATAACTCTATATATCTGGTTTTTGATCATTGAAAAAGACAATGTGTCACATAAGAATATGCCACTTGCCACAAGGCAAGTGGCATATTCTCATGTGACTCATTGTCTTTTTCAGTGATCAAAAACGTGCCACAAGGAATATTCCACTTGCTAGATTATTGGTAGCCCAACTTTAGTTTTGTCCATGCCAATTTTTTAAAAATTTGTTTTTAGGTAGATTTTATAAATCCACAAGCAATAGGCGTCATCTCGGAATTTTGAAATAAATTTGATGCTAAATGAATATATAATAAGCGAAGACGGAAAATCGGTATAAAAAATGTATATATATATTTTTACGTTTTCCAACCTTCCTTCGAATTGAACTTACTCTCAATTCGATAAACGTAATTCCCCAAATATCTTCTGGATTCGATAACTGATTAATAAGCCCAAACACCAGGTTTTATTAAGTATTTAACACCTTAATTGTTCCACAACAACAGGAAAACAATACAGAAAGCAATATTTCTAACTATAGAATATTATTTTAATAGCTTCAGAAACTCCAATGGTTTATTGTAGAAATTTCCATTACACAGCGTCCAAAATAATGCACAAAATACTTCTAATTAAACTTAAAACTTTATATACAAAAACTAATTTTAAAATAACTTTTATTTACACGATTTTCTATGCACGGTACAGTGTTTCGTTTACAATCAATTAATTCTGCCAAAAATGCCTGCTTAAATACGAAATTTCATACAATCTAGGAAAATCGAACATCTTAGTCCGGAACGTTCCATTTACAAAATCACCTAACAGTCCAAAAAAGGTTATAGAAAACATATTTAAAAAAAATATTTTTGATCTTTTCAAGAAGAACTACAACAATTCTTTATGTTTCATGATCATAAATTATAAAAAAAAATAAATCATTATTGTTTTTTTTTATATTCTGTTGTTGATTGTTGATTATGAATTTGTTTTCGTAATTTTGTACATGTTGACTTCACTTATGTTGAATTTAGTAGAATTTTGTGTTATGTTTCGTTATGATTTTGTTATAACCGTAGCAATACCCTCCACTGAAAGCTGTTCGTCCCGAACAGGATCTAAATCTCCTTTGTATATTGCCAACATTTCCAAACGTGTTATGTTGTTTGTGTTGTTGTAATTTTGTTGCATTTTAAATGATTTATTTCTTATAATTAATTAATTATATGTGACCAAACCTTAAAAACTAGTGAACTTTCCTGGCCTAACGATTCCTCATCTAAAAAAATAAAAAATTTAGATTTAGAGCATGTTGAGGGGCTGCAAAAGTGTATTTTAGCCACCCAAAGCTCAAAATTTGAAAAGGCTGTAAAATAAACGGAGTACGACCAAACGAAAAAAACTAGCCTTTTCTGACCTAACGGTGGAAACGATTCCATTTTTCATTGTAAAATCAATATTTGGGGCGCTAGAATCCTGTTGGTGAATAATATAATACCAAACTTAAGAAATAAATTGATTTTTTAAAAAGTAGATTTGACGAATGTCCACCACCATATTATTTTTATTTTATTTATTGATTTATCTTTTTTTGTTCTTCCATAATACAATTACACATAGTAAGTTTATAGCTATAAGTAAGTCGCGCTATATAATATCAATTGGGTATAGCTAGTCATTCGCGCTTCAACCCTTATAATAATTTAACTGCTTTTGTACAGTAATAATGTGTAATGTTTCTCAAACTTAAATCGTTACACTCTTGAAATTAAATGATAGCAATTGATCATATGATTGTTGCAATTGGTCATATGTATATGCTCAGATTTCACTAGAGCATTAGTTAGTAATAAGTAATAAATAAATACTATGTATAGTGATTCTCATAAACTCTTGAATCATAACAAAGATTCATTTACTGCATATAATCATTATAGTGTAATTGTTTTTAAATGTTAAAACATTTATTAAAACGTCAGGTACCAGTTTATCTTAACCAAGCGCGTGAATTGAATATCAACCCAAATCATCTAATACCTTACATAATTATAATTATAAAGCTTAAAATATATTTCTAGATTAATTGAGATATTAAATATTAAATTAGTATCGCGAATATCAGCATAAAACGTTTAATTTCAAATATTGAGAAACCCAGTAAAATAATTGTCATATATAATATCACGAGTCGTCAAATAATAGTCGATTATTTTTCATAATCATTATAACGAATGTCATTTGAGGTCCCGAGTGCGCCTAGCGCACGACGGCAATTTTTAACCTCAAATGACATGAGTGGTAATGTTGAAAAATAATCGACTAATAATCTGGTGACGAGTTGTATTTAGCAGACAATTTAACGAACAGAAATAGTAACATTATTTCATACAACATAATCCTTTGTTGTCATTTTTTCTTCTAACAAACTTAAATATTATTTCATCTTAGTAGGCGCATAAATGTTATAAATTTGTAATTTATTTTTGACAAATAAACATAAACATGCAATCATTTATGAATGAAAACGGAAATTTTTATTATTTGCAAATTGCATTTTTATATAATTTTGTATTATTGAATAATTTGTGGAAAAAATTTTATTTAGAAACTAATAATTATCTTTAAAACAAAATTATAAATAAAAAAAAATTATCTCATTAACAAAAAAAATTATCTCAATATCTCTAGTTTTAAATTAATATATTAAGTAGGCCGAAAATAGACACTATAATTCGCTGTTCCTTCCCACCCGAGAAAAATAATCGATATAATTCGTTTTGATTTGGTAAAAAATAGTAAATGAAGCGTTTTTATTGGACCTTATCGAAACTTTATTTAGTGAGTTGAATTGTCACAATTATTTAACTTGATCACACAAATAAAAACAAATAGGAAATTAAATGTTTTATGTTGAAACGTATTGTTTTATTTTCCAAATATTTGGCCTGGATTCGATAAATTGGTAATGACCATTATGCTAACGTTTTAGTTTTTAATTAATATATAAAGATGTTATTTCAAATTATTTTAGTTGGTTATATTGAAACAAGTGAGTTGAAGAGAGTTAAGGTACAATTAGACGATATCATTTAAGTGAGGTATCATTTTGAGTGAGATCTCATGTAAATGAGATGCATGTTTATACTAGGACAAAAGTGAGGTCAAATCTAAAAAAAAATATTTGAAAAAAAAACATTTTCTAAGAAACGCTTTTCTTTACTTCATTGTTATGCATACTGTAAAAAAATTACTAAAGAGCAAAAAATAAAAATAATTCCAAAACTCAAATAAATTTTCTAAAAACCTCGTAAAAAAATTCAAAAATAAAAATAATTACAAGACTCGAATAGATTTTCCAAAAAATTCTGTAAAAAAATTCAAAATCGAGAAAATCTGACACATTCGTTAAAGAAAAAATTCGTCCTTTTTTTCGAATCGAATTACTTTCTGACTATGAGTTTCAGCATTACGTTTTTCGCGATATTTCTTTCTTGCTTTTTCTAATCTTCGATTTCGTTGAGTTGCAGTTTCCGATGCCTTTGCCATGCTTATACGGAAATATAAGTCCTTATAAGCATATAAATGGTTATTGCAAATCGCGACGAAAAATCAAATACGAGAACAATTTACGACACATACCTTTATAGCTGGATCCCTAATTCCACAATTTCACTTGATAAACAGTATATTAAATTCACAGCAAACTGAGCACCAAAACAATAATTAAACTGACCCTTATCATGTTCACACAAACTCAAAATAGATACTCAAAATGAAGTCGAATCGTTAATTGTTGCACGAAACATCTCTACTGATTGTTTTTTTACGACTTTTTGAAAAGATAAATTTGCAGAGTTCTAGATTAAGTTTTTTTGTCTGGTTTGTTTTGTTTTGAAAACGCATAGAATGTTTGTAAACATACAAATGCTGGCCGATTTATCGAGAAAATACCTAAGTTATGAACGTAAAATGCATAATTCTGCATAGTTTATCTATCGATATTTATGTTGTGCAAATTTCAAGTCGCTAGTCGCTACGTTAAGTAGATCGAGAGAATTTGAATATTTCCGATGAAAATCGATTTTTTTATTTAAACAACGAATAAACAATGAAAATTGTTAGTTAATATGATATTCGTGTATTGTCATCGGATATACGTATGCCTGCAAAATTTCACTCATTTTCATTGAATATAAGGCATTTTCATTGAATATAAGGCAAATTATTGTTACAAGATTTTATCCAATAGTGTGAAGTAAAGAAAAGCGTTTAAAAACAACGAGGTCAGCAACAGTGCGACGATGTTGTAGGGAATCAAGTTGTGATGTCAAAGTTCGATCACCTACAATTCGAAGTTTGAACAGAGTCCAAGAGGGCCATATACATATTTTCGAATGTTTAGTCCATTAAAAAGCCTTTTTAGAAAAGAAAAGAAAAAAGCCGTGGTCTCATAAAACAACAACAAAACCACAATTTAACATATAATTAAAAAGTCAATATTTTTTTATTAAAAAGTGTTGTATAATAGAAATTACAATATGTGTCACAACAACAACTTTTAAGAACTAGATGCCTTCAACAACATTTTTCTTAGGTGTTGATGGACGCTAGTTTTTTTAAAGAATGGATAACTAAAAAATAAATCCTATCATTTAATAAATTATAACCTAGGCCAATATTTAATGATAAGATGACGACCGTAAAAATAAAATAAGACCGTAAAAAGCAATTATTTTTTTTAAATTTGCTGGAACAAAACTAAAATGGGGTTGGCAATAATCCAATTAGTGGTATATTCCTAGATCATGTAACGCACTCCCTTCCTCAATGATTAAAGCCCACATGTAGATTTTTATGGAGGCTCATTTCTTCAAGCAAGCAATAGCTTGGCAATAAAGGAATACAGGAATACTCCACTTTTTTGCTGGTTTATGCAGTCTGATGAGAAAGTACAAACTTATTTTAAATTTGAAATTTTCTTATTGGTTCGAAAGTATATCGACCAAACAATTGTATGGAATGCAAAATATTTTCATAACTGTCACCATGTTTTTTGGATTCAGTTATTATTCATGATGGTTTAATTACTTCGGTCTGAAAGACCTAAGTATTACATTCATGAGCTCAAAGTGAAATTCTTGCACCCAATTTTTTTGGCATTTCTCGACGTTTTAGGACCTACTGATACTAAAAAAGCAAAAAAAAAAAACGTATGTCTGTCTGCCGGCCGGCCGGCCGTCATTATGTGCGCTGCAGGGTAAGCCGCTGGACGGATTTCAAAAATTTTTTTTGTTGTTTGCCGAAAACTTTATCAAAATCCTTAACCCAGACCGAAGTCTTGATATCTCAGAGCTGTGAGATTTCAGCCCCTCCATATTTTTCTTTTGGAATGATGTTATATCATAAGTAATTATCTTAATTAATTGTATATTTGATAGTCCAATAATATTATAAGCCTAAGAAAAACATTAAATTAAAATTTATTTTGGATTTTTGAGATCAATTAAACTCAAGTAAGTAAAGAAGTAATTGGAATATTTTCAATTCAAAGGTATGATTTGAAGTTTCTCAGAAAAAAACTACAATTCACATTTTTTACGTGTTTCGGATCGGATTCGAACCTACCCTCGTCAGTGCCCGGCTCGAACCTTTGGGCAGACACGCTATCGATTACGCCGTTGAGGCGATGACAATTTCAAAGTTGAAACTTCTTCATCACTTAATTATTTTTTACTTAAGTTGAATTTTTCCACTGTCATTAGACTCCATATTATGGAAATGCTTTTACATTATATGGGATTTTTTGCATTAAATTTCTAGACAATACTTTGTGTGAATTCATAGAATGGGGAACATTTCTATTCTAATTAACATCCTAAGTCACGATTGTATAGTCATTATTGATTGTTTCCAATCAATGTGAAATCAATGGCTGACACTTGGTCAATTTGTAGTTCTATATGTATTAACATTAGACTACATTAAAGGAATTTTTAAATTTATTTTGGATTTTCGAGATCAATTAAACTCAAGTAAGTAAGTTTTTATAAAATAAATTAAAAATTTTTATGTAATATTTCTAGTTTCTATTCTACAATACATTTTGTTTAAATTTTAAAAATAATTTTAGAAGGGAAAAAATTTAAAAATAATTTGATTACATGAACAAATTTTACAAATAATTTTATTACGTGAAATTAATAAAAGGACCTTTTGCAAATGGTCACCAGGCCCTCGCCAGTTTCATTTGATGAATTACCACATGTTTAATACTTCGTGAGGTACTTGTCCTTGTATCTGCCATTTTTCTCGATTCGGCCGTTTTTTCGTTCGGCAAACGCCGAAACATTACGATCGCCTCACGAAGTATAAAATATGTGGTAATTATCAAATGAAACCGGCGAGGGCCTGCTGACTAAAATATAAACAAAAATCAATTGGTCTATCTATATAGGAGTTTAAAAATTATAATAGATAGGAAACAATCTGTTGGTACAAACGAATTTGCAGGGTATTTGCATTTGGTATTCCTATTGCACAACACTTTTATTTAAAAAAACGTTTGTGCCAGTTTGCGGCTAAAATCGAAACGCAATACTACTCTCTTGAAGTTAATGTAACAGTTACATTGATATAATTTTAGTTTATAATGTATATTAAATTAAAAATATGATAAATAAAGCTCAGCATATCGCTATCAAATAAATAATGGTTGAACGTATGCCTTTATTTGATATAAAAAAATACAAACCAAAAAATTCAACAGAAAAGAGTGTTACCATAGAAATTTATGATAAAAATTCTTTTGATGATTTTCAACGACGAACAAAAAATATGTAGGTAGGTAAGTAAAATACAATTCATTTTTTATTAGCTTATATACACTTCAGACTACTTTGAAATCTCAAAAATAAATATTGTTCTGAAGAATTTTCATTATTATGAATTATATCACAAACAGCAAATACCTACAATAGATTTGTATTATGACACAGAATCTAAACTTAGAATTCAAAGTTTGTGTGAACTATAATCTGTGAACTATAGTCGAGGAAAATTAGCTTCAAAATCCGTAAAACTTCTAAGTCCTCAGGGACAGCTCCGATTTTGATGATTTTTTTTTTAAATGTGTGTTTTTAGATATTATTTGAAATCAGAAACATTACAATGTGCGCAATTAAATATTTATGTTGTTTAAACAATATAAACAAAATTTATGAACAAATTATTTTTTTAACAAAATTTATGCATCAAAATGTTTGTTTTTTCTGCATACACCTTATATTATTCACACGAAAATAAGAAATAAAATAAATTTTATTTATTATAAATCATTTATTATTATACTACTATAGTTTCAATCTCTGTGAGATCATCAACTGGTATTGATATGCAATTAACATTAATCTACAAAAATGATCTTATTTATAGTGATTTACAATAATTGTTGAAAGGCGTTATTGATAAAAATTTACGAAATAAAAAACTAAAAATGAAATAAATTAAAGGGTACAAATTTGAGGAAAAACCTAATTATTTCAGTAATAAAGTAATAACACAATTAGTTGTCAAGAGGAGGGAAAACAAAAAAATTACAAAAAATTAAAAAATTATTTAAACAAGGATATGGTTAAGAAATTACAAAAAAAAACACTAGGGATCTTATATTATTATGATTTATGGTGGTTTGTTATGTTGAATAGCGGTGAACAAATTTTGGCTTCATCTGAGTTCATAAGATGGTAATTTTGTGCGATGTGATATGACTCTAAGGCATCCAACTTCCAGTCTTGTCTAACAGTTCTTATAAGCTTGGAGTTGTTAGTATCAATTTTATGATTGTTATTAACCATATGTTCCGCTACACTTGATTTATTGACATGCTTCCCAAAAGTAGCCATGTTGTGCTCTTTAAATCTGGTTTCGAAATTCCTGCTTGTTTGGCCGATATATATCTGTTCGCAATCCAAACAGTTTATTCTATAAACTCCAGATTTTTTTGACTGTGGTTCCTGATCCTTAAAGTTATTAATTTGACTTTTTAAAGTTCTTGTTGGACGTGTTACTATATCTATATTATGTTTTTGGAATATTTTCTCTAGTTTGTTGGTTATGTTGGGAACATATGGTACGCTTATTCTATTGCTTGGTTGTTTTTCTTTTAAAGGAATGAGACCGGTTTGCTGTTTAACAATATGTTTTTTATGGTGTTTCTGAATTATGTTGTTGGCGAAATTTACGGAATAACCATTATCGACAGCTGTTTTTCTGATATATTTTACCTCTTCATCAAATTCCAGTTTTTCCATAGGGATTGTAAATAAACGGTGTGCCATTGAATGAAAGGCTGCTTTCTTTTGTGTTATGTGGTGGAAAGAATCTGCAGTGATAAATCGGTTGGTGTTTGTTGGCTTTCTGTATATGCCAAATTTTAAATGATGTGTGGAGGTTTTAATTATTTGGATATCTAGAAAATTCAAAATACCATTCTCCTCTGTTTCTATTGTGAACTTTATATCCGGGTGTTGATTGTTGATGATATCGAAGAGTTCTTGGATGTGTTTCTTGTCTACAATGGCAAAAATGTCATCGACATACCTGTGCCATACTTTAGGGAATAGTGGTGATGAAGTTCGAAGATTATCTTCCAGCCGGCTCATAAAAATATTGCTAAGAAACGGTGCTAATTTACTGCCCATAGATGTTCCATTCGTTTGTTTGTAGAATTTGTTTCGAAATTCAAAATAATTTTGTTCCATACATGTGGTGGCTATTTTGATGTATGCTTTGATCTTTGTCACTGGAACTTTATTCTTCAGCAAATGGTCTTCTAAGTACTGTAGGGTTAGCCCGATTGGTACACTCGGAAAAAGTGCAGTAACATCGAATGAAATTAAAAGCTCGTCTTCCAGTAGTTTTAAATTTTTTATTTTGTGAATTAGCTCTGATGAATTATTTATACTACAGCCGGTTGGTGGTGGAATTTTGTTTAGTTCATCTAGCAGCCATTTGGCCATTTTTTCCATTGGTGTGGAGATGTTAGAACAAATCGGTCTCATCTTTTTCCCCGGTTTGTGTATTTTCGGCAGACAATACATTTTTGACACTTTAGGATTTGGTACATTGAATTTATACCTTAAGCTAGGAGTATCTAGGATGTTGCATACTTCGTTGGTGGTAATTTTCGCTTGTTTTATCATCTCTGGCAGAGGATTTCTCGGATTTCCATTTTTCCATTTTATTTCAGAATACGGTCCTTCGTTGATTGTGTTAATCACCCGTTCATCGTAATCCACTTTATCGAGGATCACGACTGCGTTTCCTTTATCAGCTTTGGTATAAATTATATCGGTTTTTTCTTTAAGTGATTTGATTATTTTGTTATTGTGTTGATGCTTGCTTGTGTTTTTGCTAATGTGGTTCTCTATAACTTCTTTTGTGTGAAATCTAATATTGTTTTTTACTAAGTGTGAAAATTTTGTTATTCCTGCTTCTATGTCCACCACTATTTCTTCAATGGGAGTTGTTGTTGGTTTTAATGCGAAATTTAAACCTCTGTTAAGAATTTCCAATTGTTTTGGAGTGAAATCAGCAGATGATTCGTTCCTTACAAAATTTTTGATCTGTGGAATGTGCTGATAACTATTAGGAGTTTTCAATTTCTTTAGATTTTTTATCTTTTTCCGATGAGTTTTGTTGAACTTTCGAAAGATTCCTTTAACTCTACATTGAACATAGTTGTCGAACTCAACCCATAGACAATTAAAAAACATGTTGTTATTATAGTAAGTATTTACAATATTTTTGTGGGTACAATATAACTCGGATTCCAATGTGGCTAATTTGCTATATTTATTGCTTAGTTCTTCTCGAAGCCAGGCTTTTTCTGTTTGAATTTTTAATTTTTCTGTAATTCTGCTTTTTGTTGAAAATTTTACTTGAATGAAATTTGGACGGAGATTGTTGCGTTTACACTTTTGTAGGAAATTAATGTGCATCTTTTGAATGGTGGTCTTCATTTTTAACTGCATATATTTATTCAACTCCTTTTTCTGGTTGGTAGCCATTGGAATAATTTGAAAAAATTCTTCGTTGGAGTGACGTGAATAATCCATAGTATCAAAATGTTTGTTTTTTCTGCATACACCTTATATTATTCACACGAAAATAAGAAATAAAATAAATTTTATTTATTATAAATCATTTATTATTATACTACTATAGTTTCAATCTCTGTGAGATCATCAACTGGTATTGATATGCATATGGTTTTTTTTTTTTTTTGTTTTTTTTTTTTTTTTTTTTTTTGTAATTTCTTAACCATATCCTTGTTTAAATAATTTTTTAATTTTTTGTAATTTTTTTGTTTTCCCTCCTCTTGACAACTAATTGTTTTATTACTTTATTACTGAAATAATTAGGTTTTTCCTCAAATTTGTACCCTTTAATTTATTTCATTTTTAGTTTTTTATTTCGTAAATTTTTATCAATAACGCCTTTCAACAATTATTGTAAATCACTATAAATAAGATCATTTTTGTAGATTAATGTTAATTGCATATCAATACCAGTTGATGATCTCACAGAGATTGAAACTATAGTAGTATAATAATAAATGATTTATAATAAATAAAATTTATTTTATTTCTTATTTTCGTGTGAATAATATAAGGTGTATGCAGAAAAAACAAACATTTTGATACTATGGATTATTCACGTCACTCCAACGAAGAATTTTTTCAAATTATTCCAATGGCTACCAACCAGAAAAAGGAGTTGAATAAATATATGCAGTTAAAAATGAAGACCACCATTCAAAAGATGCACATTAATTTCCTACAAAAGTGTAAACGCAACAATCTCCGTCCAAATTTCATTCAAGTAAAATTTTCAACAAAAAGCAGAATTACAGAAAAATTAAAAATTCAAACAGAAAAAGCCTGGCTTCGAGAAGAACTAAGCAATAAATATAGCAAATTAGCCACATTGGAATCCGAGTTATATTGTACCCACAAAAATATTGTAAATACTTACTATAATAACAACATGTTTTTTAATTGTCTATGGGTTGAGTTCGACAACTATGTTCAATGTAGAGTTAAAGGAATCTTTCGAAAGTTCAACAAAACTCATCGGAAAAAGATAAAAAATCTAAAGAAATTGAAAACTCCTAATAGTTATCAGCACATTCCACAGATCAAAAATTTTGTAAGGAACGAATCATCTGCTGATTTCACTCCAAAACAATTGGAAATTCTTAACAGAGGTTTAAATTTCGCATTAAAACCAACAACAACTCCCATTGAAGAAATAGTGGTGGACATAGAAGCAGGAATAACAAAATTTTCACACTTAGTAAAAAACAATATTAGATTTCACACAAAAGAAGTTATAGAGAACCACATTAGCAAAAACACAAGCAAGCATCAACACAATAACAAAATAATCAAATCACTTAAAGAAAAAACCGATATAATTTATACCAAAGCTGATAAAGGAAACGCAGTCGTGATCCTCGATAAAGTGGATTACGATGAACGGGTGATTAACACAATCAACGAAGGACCGTATTCTGAAATAAAATGGAAAAATGGAAATCCGAGAAATCCTCTGCCAGAGATGATAAAACAAGCGAAAATTACCACCAACGAAGTATGCAACATCCTAGATACTCCTAGCTTAAGGTATAAATTCAATGTACCAAATCCTAAAGTGTCAAAAATGTATTGTCTGCCGAAAATACACAAACCGGGGAAAAAGATGAGACCGATTTGTTCTAACATCTCCACACCAACGGAAAAAATGGCCAAATGGCTGCTAGATGAACTAAACAAAATTCCACCACCAACCGGCTGTAGTATAAATAATTCATCAGAGCTAATTCACAAAATAAAAAATTTAAAACTACTGGAAGACGAGCTTTTAATTTCATTCGATGTTACTGCACTTTTTCCGAGTGTACCAATCGGGCTAACCCTACAGTACTTAGAAGACCATTTGCTGAAGAATAAAGTTCCAGTGACAAAGATCAAAGCATACATCAAAATAGCCACCACATGTATGGAACAAAATTATTTTGAATTTCGAAACAAATTCTACAAACAAACGAATGGAACATCTATGGGCAGTAAATTAGCACCGTTTCTTAGCAATATTTTTATGAGCCGGCTGGAAGATAATCTTCGAACTTCATCACCACTATTCCCTAAAGTATGGCACAGGTATGTCGATGACATTTTTGCCATTGTAGACAAGAAACACATCCAAGAACTCTTCGATATCATCAACAATCAACACCCGGATATAAAGTTCACAATAGAAACAGAGGAGAATGGTATTTTGAATTTTCTAGATATCCAAATAATTAAAACCTCCACACATCATTTAAAATTTGGCATATACAGAAAGCCAACAAACACCAACCGATTTATCACTGCAGATTCTTTCCACCACATAACACAAAAGAAAGCAGCCTTTCATTCAATGGCACACCGTTTATTTACAATCCCTATGGAAAAACTGGAATTTGATGAAGAGGTAAAATATATCAGAAAAACAGCTGTCGATAATGGTTATTCCGTAAATTTCGCCAACAACATAATTCAGAAACACCATAAAAAACATATTGTTAAACAGCAAACCGGTCTCATTCCTTTAAAAGAAAAACAACCAAGCAATAGAATAAGCGTACCATATGTTCCCAACATAACCAACAAACTAGAGAAAATATTCCAAAAACATAATATAGATATAGTAACACGTCCAACAAGAACTTTAAAAAGTCAAATTAATAACTTTAAGGATCAGGAACCACAGTCAAAAAAATCTGGAGTTTATAGAATAAACTGTTTGGATTGCGAACAGATATATATCGGCCAAACAAGCAGGAATTTCGAAACCAGATTTAAAGAGCACAACATGGCTACTTTTGGGAAGCATGTCAATAAATCAAGTGTAGCGGAACATATGGTTAATAACAATCATAAAATTGATACTAACAACTCCAAGCTTATAAGAACTGTTAGACAAGACTGGAAGTTGGATGCCTTAGAGTCATATCACATCGCACAAAATTACCATCTTATGAACTCAGATGAAGCCAAAATTTGTTCACCGCTATTCAACATAACAAACCACCATAAATCATAATAATATAAGATCCCTAGTGTTTTTTTTTTTGTAATTTCTTAACCATATCCTTGTTTAAATAATTTTTTAATTTTTTGTAATTTTTTTGTTTTCCCTCCTCTTGACAACTAATTGTTTTATTACTTTATTACTGAAATAATTAGGTTTTTCCTCAAATTTGTACCCTTTAATTTATTTCATTTTTAGTTTTTTATTTCGTAAATTTTTATCAATAACGCCTTTCAACAATTATTGTAAATCACTATAAATAAGATCATTTTTGTAGATTAATGTTAATTGCATATCAATACCAGTTGATGATCTCACAGAGATTGAAACTATAGTAGTATAATAATAAATGATTTATAATAAATAAAATTTATTTTATTTCTTATTTTCGTGTGAATAATATAAGGTGTATGCAGAAAAAACAAACATTTTGATACTATGGATTATTCACGTCACTCCAACGAAGAATTTTTTCAAATTATTCCAAAATTTATGCAATAAAAGAATTGTTATGTTCAAATTTATAGAAAATTTCATTTAATAATAACATAAAAATACGGTATTATAAGAGTAACAAAATATGTACACTAGGGTGTTCCTTAATTTTCAATTTCAAAATATTTTTGGTCTCACCCCCTAAATCGGTGTGTATACATATAAAAATGAACTGCAAGAAATTTTAGGTCAATCAAATAAAGTTAACCCGTGCCGACTTGAAGTTGAACTTTGGTTCCATATGAAATCATCGAAAAAAAGAAAAATTCTTGCTGTACTGTTTTAGATTTTACTCAAACTTTGTGGAAATATTTTTAAGGGTTAAAAAGATCAAAATCCACAAGGATTTAATTTTTGCACGCGCCACTTCCGGTCCACACAAAATAAAGCACTTGAAAAGTCGTATTTTTGTATTTTGCGGTTTTAGCTGTAAAACTTTTTCTATTAAAGATATTCATTCGATCAAGATGACATTATAAAGCTGAAAGATGATAGTTTTTAAAACAAAAATAAAAATTGATATTTTTCATATATTTGAAAAATGAGAGAGTATTGAAAATACGTGTATTTTATTGATTTCTTGTGATTTTCAATTGACACCAGTGTCTGCACTGTTGAGTATAAAAGTCTAAATGTTCTTAAATATCAAAGTGCACATATTGTTATAGTATAAAAAATTAAAATCGACTCGTTCGGTCAACTCGTAATGCAAAAACTCTTTACTTGAAATTTTGAAATCTCAGCAATTTGCATATTTCAGGCTACAATTTGGACGTGTTTGGTAAAAGACAAAAATTTGAAATTAGCAGGATATTCAGTTTTTACCTTTAACTTTAAAAAACTTTAAGGCTTGTTTTTTTACTTCTTCCTGACGCGGGTGTACAGCCGTTTAAAGAGAAGCCAACATTTGTTTCTTACAGCTTACAGCTTCTTACTTACAGATTACAGTTTCATACATTTTTATTTTTGTTTTAAAAACTACCATCTTTCAGCTTTATAATGCCACCTTGATCGAATGAATATCTTTAATAAAAAAAGTTTTACAGCTGGAACCGCAAAACACAAAAACACGACTTTTCAAGTGCTTTATTTTGGGTGGACCGGAAGTGGCGCGTGCAAAAATTAAATCCTTGTGGATTTTGATCTTTTTAACCCTAAAGAACATTTCCACAAAGTTTGAGTAAAATCTAAAACAGTACAGCAAGAATTTTTCTTTTTTTCGATGATTTCATATGGAACCAAAGTTCAACTTCAAGTCGGCACGGGTTAACTTTATTTGATTGACTTAAAATTTCTTGCAGTTCATTTTTATATGTATACACACCAATTTAGGGGGTGAGACCAAAAATATATCGTAATTTTTTTTTCCCCATATAGCTAAGGAACACCCTAATGTACACGCTATGTCTAACTTCTGTATATACATTTGTCATTAATATAGAGACTTTACTGAGTTTTACGAACGTTTTCCGCTCCGAATTCTTTGAACCTTGTCCAATTAACATGAAATTTGGTGAGTAGTTTAGGAATGGCTCAAGGAACGAAAGTGGCATAGCGCTGATGTGCCCTTATATCCTGGGGTGGATTCCACCCCTTCTCGAGGGCGGAATATTTTTCACTCAAAGTAACCCCAAAAATAGATAAAAGGACACATTTGAAGTATAGAATGTTGTACAAGGTTTTTTCGATAGATCGATATTTTTCGAGTTATTTGCGATTGAACTTATATTGTTCGTTGAAAAACGCATGGTTTTTGATAGTTTTTCCAAAATAACTCTTAAACTTAGCGTTCTCTCAAAAATTTGGTAATCAACAAAAATGAAACTTAAAAAAACCGAGAGATTGTTGTTTTTATGAGGGTTGTAGGTCCAAAATGAAGCAAGTTATGGTTCAATGACGAGACATTTTTTTAACGACTTGGTTCGAAGAATTCAACGTTAAATAACGGAAAAGTAATGCATTTTTCGGACAAAACTGTCATACTTTTTTGTAATAATTGGAAAGACGTTTAAAATGGGCACTAGTTCAAGTCGTTTGCATTAAAAAAAACCAAGCCATGATGCGGGCATCTCGAATTCAAAATAGAAACTCAGCGTTAAAATTTCGGTCATTCCTAATAGAATTTATATTGACCATAGGCCATAGCCCCTTTACAACTAGCTGTATTTTAGTGTTACCTATGTGATCCAGAAGTTTTGCTAGATTAGAATACGTATTTTCCGAAAAAAGTTTGATAATAATGAAAAATGAATTTTCAAATTTCCTAAAAAAGTACCTTCTGTTCAAAATAACTCTAAAACTAACAAATATACGTAAAAAATTCTCCTGACAAAAACGTAGGTTTTTTCTTAACCAAAAATTGGTTTTATTTTATTTTCTGTGGGATAAAAAATATCAAAGATATAACTGTTTCAAGTTTGCATTATAGTGCACGGATCACTCCTTTCGAGTCGTTCAACCCTTAACAATTTGAAGGTGAAGGGTTTAGGCATGTTGGAATATATATCATCTTATAGCTTTGAAAGAACCTATAAATCGAGTTTTTAATGGAAGTTGTAACTTTAAAATTGAGAGAGTTATGTTACTATGAATCATACATGTTCAACTCATATAATTTAAATTATATGAAAATAGGACTTTATTTTTTTTGTGGGATTATGAAAATGCTTATTCATTATATGGGGACTTCTCTGCCCTTTAATCATCGAATTAAAATTATCGAATTTCCTGAATTTATAGTTTACACTTTCTGAATTTAGAATTATATATTTTCATATTTAAATGTAAAATAAATACAAAATAATTTATAATTGTTTACAATTTTTTTCTTACAATATTCGTATAATTTAAAGCTTTTAAAAATTAAAAAAGAAAACAAAACAAATTTTTTAAATTATACTATTTAAAAGTTAAAAAATACCGTGACAAAATTTTTTCTCTTCATAAATTATGTTTTTATTATTAAAACAATATAAATATTTAATTGCGCACATTGTAATGTTTCTGATTTCAAATAATATATAAAAACACACATTTAAAAAAAAAATCATCAAAATCGAAGCTGTCCCTGAGGACTTAGAAGTTAAAACCTAATTTTCCTCGACTATCTGCACCGAAATCGCATTTAATATTTGCAAAATGATTGTATAAGCTTGTTTTGATGCTAGTACATGTATTTTTTACAACGCTGTTATAGTGTTAGATAATATGAGTTTTGGCAATACATAATTAGTATATTAGTACATAATATGGTTTAACTCAGTGAACATAATGACTGGCAAAAGATTATTGGCCTAAGTATGGTTAAATTCAAAAAGCTACTGTATGATTAAAACTCATTAGGCAAACTATGGTTGTAACGAAAGCTTGGTTCGCTTCTTGCCATGAAATAAGCATCGAAACTTTCTACAAAACAACTTGAAAACAAAACAACAAAAAAAAATTGACTATCTTATAATCCATATCAACAAACAAAAAGTCCAAGCGGCACGTATATCCGCTAGAAATAGGTAGATTTCGATATCAGACAGTTTTGTGTGCTAGTAGAATCTGATGTATCAGATTAGTTTAAACAAAACTAATTTCAAACAGATATCGAACAAATTTTAAAAAGAAAATTAGCTACCTACAAGCAAAATTATATCTATCCAATGTTGCAACAAACAAATATCAAATCTACCACAGAACATGTGTGTGACAATTTATGACACAAGCCTACTCTATATCATATGTCGTGCAATTACTGCAAAATATCAAAATAGTTTATTTCTAAGAAAAAAAAATTAATTTCTTCTATTCAAATCTTTTTTGACTGTTATAAGGTTGATCATTTCGTTGATCATTGATCATTTCGCCTTCGAATCGTGCAGACGTATTTTTTCAAAGTGAAAACCAAAATTTAATAAAAATTAAAATCATAAAATATAACAGTACAGCATTGTGAAGTTTTATTACTAAAAACTGAATCGAAATATAGTTAACATCTATTTTAAATATATAAATAAAATAAGGACTATTTCGTCCATATTTATAAAACTATACTTTAAACAAAAGAAAAAACTAATAACTATAGAAAATATATAGGTGCTATGCCTATTAACTGTGTTGAGTGCAAAAAAAACGTAACGGCAGTAAGAGCACCAGGATTACAGTGTAGTGGTCCGTGTAATAACTATTTTCATGATAAATGTGCAAAAATTTCTAGTGAACTTTTAAATACAATAGCAAAAGGTTCAGTTATATGGTCGTGCAAAAATTGTCGAAAGCAAGGTAGAAAATCTTTAGTATTTCCAGCTGCTACAAGTTCGATCGTTTTAAATCAAAACTCAGAAACCTCTGATACATTAAACATCTGTACGGGAGAATCTGATATATCTGCTACTGGTGAGTTATTATCAATTAAAAAATCGATTATTTCATTAGAAAAGCAACGTCAACTTGATTATCAATTAATAAATGAATTGTTAACCAAAGTATCCATTCTCGAAAGCAAAGTTATAAATTTTGATAAAATTCTATTTGAAAATACAGAATTAAATAAAAAGGTTAGCGAACTTCAAATAAATGTTTCTGATTCCGAACAGAAGTTTAGGCTAAATAATTTAGAAGTTTGCGGTATTCCAGAGACAATCGGTGAGAATCTGAGTGACATTATTAAATCTTTGTCAGCAGCTATTGACTGTCCAGTGAATGAAAATACCGTTGAATGCAGCCAGCGTGTGAATAAATTTCACGATTCCAGCGATTCGGTTACTGATAATGAAAATCGTAATATTTTAATAAAATTCACAAATAAATTTTATCGAAATAAATTTCTTCGATCGTTTAGAAAAATAAAACCGCTTACATTGGGACAATTGCATTTTAACAAAACTGATGATCGAAATACAAACAAACGAATATTTATTAATGAGCATTTAACAACTACAAATAAAACGTTGTTTATTTCATCAAAAAAACTTGCTAAACAATATGAAATTAAATATACTTGGACTAGTAACGGGAGTGTTTTAATGCGCAAGAGTGACAAATCAGAAATTTTTAAAATAAACAATACTGACGAAATATACAAGTATTTCAATATTGTAAAAACACAGCTGTAATAATCGATTGTTTTGATATATCATTATTATACCATAAGCACAATCAATATAATCAACACATACGATGGAAAGGTTACTTACACTATATTATCAAAATTGCCGAGGACTTAGAAGCAAATGCAAGAAATTTTATCTAAGTTTACTTTCACAGGACAGTGATATAATTTGTTTATCTGAAACATGGCTTAATGATTCGATCTTAAGCTCAGAACTATTTGACGACCGATATGAAGTTTTTCGTCGAGATCGAGCTTACGAATCATGTAATCAAAAAGGAGGTGGTGTACTTATTGCCATTAAAAGTTCTTCGTTCAAAAGTTTTAAACCGTCCTTTGAATGGAATTCTATCACTGAAGATATTTGGATAACTCTGAATACTAACGAATCAACAATTCACATATGTGTGTGCTATCTTGAACCTAACATAAATATCGGTAAGATGGAGCAACATCTTAAGCAAATAGAAGCAGTTAATATTCAGTTTCCCGATGACAGAATTATTTTGCTAGGAGATTATAACATCCCAAATCTGTTTGATGCCAATGGTATTGTATCTACAGGCTTCAATAAAAAGAGTTCGCTTTTCCTGGAAACTTTAAACTTTTGTGGATTTGATCAATTTTCATCTGTTTTAAATAAAAACCACCGTATATTGGACTTTATCTGCAGCAACTTTGAATTGGATGTTTCGAAAAGTGCAAACAAACTGGTTGAAGAAGATCCACACCATCCACCGTTAGATGTAAGTTTTTTTATATCAACAAATTCTCAGGGGTGCGTTTCGAAATTAACTATGGTTAACCGCGGTTAACTTTACTCTACCAAATGTCGTTCCATAATTAACCGCAAAATAAAAAATTTACTGGTTGACAGATGGTACTATCATTCCAAAACTATAAAAATTAGTTGTCATAGTAAATTGTGACGTCACTACTTTAACTTTGTTACTCAAGTCTAGAGTAGAGTTTGTTGAGGTTCTAATGTCAAAACATATAAATATTTAAAACGACATGTCAACCATTTATAAAACACAATATAATTTTTTATAATAAAAGAAAATTTTAATTGTTGTGGAAAAAAAAGTTAGAAATTATATTGTTTTGTGAATATATCGTATATTTAATTATTATTTACTAAGTATTTAATAATTTTTAGTGAAATGTGTTATTTTTATTTGATACTGAAGACTGAAAAATAAAATATAGAAATAAAAAATATACACTACATTTTTAGTTTTATTTATCGTAATTAGAATATTAGTTTTTATTAATTTTGAATTTTTAGCGGTCTTTTATAATTTTACTTTGACAGCTTTACTATGGTAATTTGAATTTAATATTTGACGTCACTATTTTGACTATGACATTAGTGACATTATTACCTTATGGTTAACCGTGGTTAATTTTGAAACGCACCCCAGTCTAGTTTTATTGACACAACCAAAAAATATAATTTTAATAATTTTGATTTTAGTTTAGTAAATGATTTTTTAGATTCCTATGATTTTAATTCAATTTTTACTACCGTTTGTGACGTTCAATCTAAAATTTGTAATATTAATAATTGTTATATCGATTCATTTATTTTAAACAATATAAACCTTGATGATTCTATTTCAAAATTATACAAGCTTATTTTCCATATCTTACATGAATTTGTACCAGTTATGAAGTTAAAACCATTAAAACATTTTCCTGTGTGGTTCTCTAAAGAAACCATTTCAATATATAAGACCAAAATAAAGTTGCACAAAAAATATAAAAGGTTTGGTTGTCCTGTTGATCTATCTAACTTCTCGAAAGCCAGACGCGAATTGAAGCACCGAATCAAAATTGACTATGAAATATATATAATTAAAACTCAAAATAGTATTTGTTCTAGTTCTAAGTACCTCTGGAAACATGTCAACAATAAAAGAAACGCTACTTCACAATACCCATCATTGATGGTGTATAATAAAACAAAATTAGAAAATAAACTCGATATTGTCGATGGATTTGCTGAATTTTTTAAAAAAAATTTTTCAAATGGTACTTCGTGTAAGATCCCTACTGTAAAAGCTGATGCTTTGAATGTTCATTTGTCAGACATTCGTATTACACCCAACGAAGTTTTCCGTGAACTGATTAATTTAGATATAAGTAAAAATCCCGGTTCCGATAACATCCCCATTACTTTCTTAAGACATTGTGCATTGAACTTAACGAATCCATTGACAATCTTATTCAATGCCTCACTTCATCAAGGGATTTTTCCACGAAAATGGAAAGAATCACTTATAACTCCGGTTCACAAAAAAGGACCAAAAAATAACATTGAAAATTATCGTCCAATTTCAATCATTTCACCAATCCCCAAACTTTTTGAGAGATTAATAGCACATAAACTTACGCCAGTTTTTCGGGAGTTTATCATAAACGAACAGCATGGGTTTGTGAAAGGCAAATCGATTGATACCAATCTGTGCTTGTTTTCTGAATTTGTCGTCAATGCTCTTGATAAAAGAACACAGGTTGATGTGATTTATACCGACTTTGCCAAGGCGTTTGACCGAGTTTGTCATAACACTTTAATTTGTAAACTTAAAAACCTTGGCTTTGATGGTTCAATATTGAAGTGGATTGATAGTTACATAAGATCTCGCTGTCAACAGGTATGCATTAAGGGATGTGTTTCGAAGAAAATACAAGTAACATCCGGAGTGCCACAAGGTTCTCATCTTGGGCCGTTGCTTTTTATATTGTTTCTCAATGATATTGGCAATTGCTTTGAAAATAGCTCTTTTCTTCTTTTCGCTGATGATATCAAAATATTTCGAAAAATAAAATCAAAACAAGATAGTGTACTTCTACAAAATGATTTATCGAGGTTTGAAGATTATTGCAAACTTAATAACCTTTCTTTAAATACACAAAAATGTTTTTCAATGCCTGTGTTCGGTCAAAAGAAGATAACATTGGTAAACGAATACTTTATAAATGGTACAAGACTTGAAATAGTCAATCAAATGAACGATCTAGGTATAACATTTACATCAACATTTTCTTTTTCCGAACATATCAAAGACTTAAGCAATAGAATGTACAGAATTCTTGGATTTGTGCTGCGAACTTGTAATGATTTCTTCTCTCTCCGCACTATTCTGTTGTTACACTGAGAAAAAAAGCTACGTAATGTTAACCAAATTGGTTTTGTTAAAATATTTTTGTTAAAATAACATAGTTTTTGTTACGTCTCAATAATTTAATTCCATTTGAAACGTGTTTTCTTTGTGGAGTGGAATGAAATTATAGATTTTTAAAGAAGAGGCAAATAAATAAACAACATTAAATTATTTAAATATTTAACAGGTAAGCAATTGAATATTTTTATTTAATATTGCAAGCATTTATATTATATATTGTTATTTATTAAATCCTGTTAGATCGATTTCTGATTTCTGATGATATATAAATAAACTTTTAAAGAGTATCGAATACGATAAATTTCAGGAAAAAAAAAATTTCGAGCGAATTTTTATATAAATTTCCGGAAAGAATAATTAATAAAGAATGTGTAAGGATTGAATTTGAGCACAAATTATTCTCCAAAACAGGAAAATTAAAGAAATTCTAAAAATCTTCAGAAGTCCAAGGGAGAAAGTGAAACGCAAATGGACTTTTCCTCAAAATTTAGAATGGATTTTATGATGACAAATAATGATACCACTATAACAAATATTCTTACAGAATGGCCATTGTATCAACATGCCCTTGCGCCTAAATTGGTAAAGAACTTTTTAATTTCCATATATTGATCAAATATATTTATTTTTTAATGTCTATATTACAGATAAACATCGATTTTTTAACAATTAAGCAAAGATGTGATGTACCAACACTGGAATATATTATCAAAATACATTCCAGAAATATTAAAAAAAATTACCGGAACAAGATATATAAAGTAGCATTTCAACAACTTTTATTAAAAAGATATAAAATAAATACTGGTAAATTATATAATAAAAACTTTATATGTATGTAAACATATTAATTTTTTGTATTTCTGTTTTGTTTATAGATACCTTTAACTTAGAACTTCTATATGTTCTACCGACGATAATATGTAGATCTCATTTAAGAAAAAGCTCAAAACAGCACCAAATAATAATTTAAAAAACCTACAATAAAGGATGTCCAAAATAATTTTATATTTAAATGTTTGACGACTAACGATGTAAATAACGAGCTTCAAACGATAAGTGTTTGAGTAACAGTGAACGATTTCAGCCAATTCTCGTTGCTGTTAAAAGTACTTAAGATTATCAAGAGTTCTATGTCATATTGGATAAGGAGCACTTTAAATTTTCAAATTTTTTGGAAGCACTTGATTGTTCTTTTAAGGTATCCAAGCGAATCTTTAAGTGTTAGGTGTTCATTCAAACATTTTTATACGACATTACAACTAAATTTGATAAAGAAATTCCAGCTGTACTTACGCTAATCAATGATATTTTTCAAAAAATAGTCAAGGAATGATTAATAATATCATTTTTATTTCATTATATAAAACTATAAGAATTTTATATCATTGTTGAAAATCCAAAGAGTGGTATTTGTTTTGAATTATTTAATGCAACAATTTTTTTATATTTATACATAATACTTTTAAATTTGATAGTATAATTCTTATAATAGTTATAATATAATAATAACAGCTAAAAGATGAAATTATTTGAAATAATAATAGATTTATTGAATTTATATGATTAAGTGAAAAATCCAATTTTATATTATATATAAGTGTTGTTAATAAATAAATTTATTTTGAATCCATTGAAAAATTATTTTTTTTTTGCTAATTTCAGAAGGCGTCTCATGTAATTTTAACCAAGCTTCTATAAAATATATAGTTATTTTAACTATGGCAGTCGCTTCATTCGTGTGTATAATTAACAAAGAATTCTATTGTTTTCACTTAGCAAAGTTACATAGCTGCATGTTGGTATAACATAATATTATATTTTGTCTACAAAAAACTATGTCGTTTTATAAAAAAGCTATGTTAAAAGTACATATATATTTGTTAGACTAACTTATCTTTTAAAAATCGGCTATGTTGTTATACTAAAATATTATGTTCTCTTTACTAAAAACTATGTCGTTTTGCAAAAAATGAGATTTTTAATTTATGTAAATTTAACATAGCAAAAACTGTTTCATTAACAAAGCGCTAAGGTGGCTGAAAAGTAAGATAATTTTCTGTTAAATTAATATGTGTTTTCTGTTAAAAATACTTACTTTTTTCTTTCAGTGTATACAAGAGTTTAGTTCGATGTCATTTTGACTTTGGCTCCCTTATTTGGTTTCCTTATTACGCAAAATATATTGCACTACTTGAACGAATTCAAAAAAAGTTTGTCAGATACTTATTTTATCGTGGCTTTCTGCATGGCATCTCATACAATTTTAACTATCAAGTTTACTTGGAGTACTTAGAGCTGGAAAAATTCATTGTAAGAAGAACCCGTTTTGATTTGATCTTTGTATACAAGCTATTCAATTCACTAATTGACTGTTCTGAATTGTTATCAAAATTCAATTTCAATGTTCCTTGTCGTAACAACAGGATATCCAAAACTTTTTATGTTTCTGCCAGTAAATCTAATTTCAAATTTTTTAGTATATCAAATAGATTAATGACGCAGTGCAATAAATTCATCGAAATTGATATTTTTAATATAGCAAAATTAAATGATTTTAAAAAAATAAGCTTGTTGACCAACCAAGTCCTCATTCCTTCACCCATACTATGATTCATTTGATAATTTAAAATAGTATAAAATAATATATAATAGAATAAAATATAAAAGCAAAAAAAAAAAAAAAAAAAAAAAAAAAAAAATAAAAAAACTGTAACAATAACAAAATATAATTAATCAATATGCATAACAGATATAAACTAACCAATATATAATAAGAAATTTACTAAATAGAATAAAATTAAATAAACAAAACAAGGTAAAAAAGATAAAAAACAAATAGTAATAATAGTAACAATATAATATTAAAACTAACTAATATATAACAAAAAATTAAATTTTACATATTGCATAAATTGGATTGTAATCCGTCTTGTAATCGTCTTAAAATAAAATATTGACTGTTATAAGGTTTTTGGAAATTGTAGTTGGGGATTGTCGCAAACTTTTTTGTTGAAGCCAACAAGTCAAAAACCTCTAACTGCAGAGGTTTATATTTATAAGAAACGGATTAAAGTGTTACCACAAATTCTAAATTTATGAAGATTTTAAAAATATTAGTATCCAAACGGCCGTTATAACGGATTAAAAAAAACACTTTTTTTCTAGTATAAAGCCTCTAGTTCCTTAACCATGTGTCAGATTTTTCTGATTTACGAACTTGTCCAAGATATTAATAAAACACACATAAGAAATGTTTTTTGATCTGGCTCCACAAATTCAACCGTGAGAGCGCCGGTTGATTCAAACGCATTTTGTGTTTTACAAGCTTTTTTGCTGGAGCCGCTCACTCAGAAACCTCCAACTGCAGAGGTCTATTTTTTGAAAGAAACTGATTAAAAAGGTTTTGAAGATTCTAAATTTATGAAGTTTTTAAAAATATTGGAATTCAAACGGCCGTTATAACGGATCTAAAAAACAGAGTTTTTTTCTAGTATAAAGCCTATAGTTTCTTAACCATGTGTTGGATTGGGCTGATTTCCGAACTCGTCCAAGATATTAATAAAACGCACATTTTTAAGAAAGGTTTTTGATCTGGCTTTACAAATGCGACCATAAGAGTGCCGGTTGTTTCAAAAAAAATTTTTTTTTGCAAACTTTTTTGTTGGAGCCGCTCACTCAGGAACCTCTAACTGCAGAGATCTATTTTTAAAACGAATTGATAAAAAAGATTCCAAAGATTTTAAATTTGTTGATTTTTTTGAAATACTAGTATCAAAACGGCCGTTATAACGGTTTTAAAAAAACAATTTTTTTCAGAAAAAAGCCTCTAGCTTCTTAACCACGTGTCGGATTTTGCTGATTCACGAAATTGTCCAAGATATTATTAGAACACACAAGTACAGAAATTTTTTTTGATCTACCTCAACAAATGCGACCGTGAGAGTGCCGGTCGTTTTTGTTATATCTCATATCGTTTATATATATATATATATATATATATATATATATATATATATATATATATATATATATATATATATATATATATATATATATATATATATATATATATATATATATATATATATATATATAAATATATATATATATATATATATATATATATATATATATATATATATATATATATATATATATATATATATATATATATATATATATATATATATATATATATATATAAGTATTATAAGTCGCTTATAACGACATTGAAAATGACATCAAAATCCGTCGTTACATCCGAATGTCGTAATATGCGAAGTGCTCAATTTTTTATCAGAATCAATTTAATGGCGGGTTAATAAGGCGTCATATGTTTCTGTAATTGTTGGAGGAGAAAAATTTATGGTATACACAGGTTTATTTTAAATATCTTCTATACGTGAACGTATACGTTAATATTAGGTAAATTTATAATATCGTCGACAGTATCTTTTAATGTGGGCTCTTCATCTGTGAATAAAAATTTATCAGAAATGATAAAAACTTCCCAATTTTCATCACCCCTGAAAGAAGTTGTTATCGAGGAGCAAAACTTGGCCTATCCTATTAGTGGAATATCATCATCAGCATCGTAACTCACAGCGTCTGTATCATCATCATCATCAACTTGCAAGAATTCGGCATGTCTAAGTCAATTGAAATACGACGTTCACTTACTAAAACGATATTTAGTTGGATAGCATCTACCAATTAGAAAGAGTTGTGCTTTGGCCATTGTCATTTCTAACAATTTTTATTAAAAATTCTGTCGATAGTGATTTTTAAAAGTTTTTATTACACCCTTATCCTTCGACTGAAGAGCAGCTGACGTGTTTAGTGGCATAATCACTAATTTAATAAATTTTAGATTTTTCAAGTGAAGATGTGGAGGGCAATTATCCAACAGTTAATTTTTCTTTAACTCGGTGTTTCATTTTCTTAAAACATTCAATAATATTAGAAGACATCTAGGCCTTTGTATTTTCTGTATTATCCAACGGTAGAGACTTAATGCTTCTAAATAACCTGGGTGATATACTTTTTTCTATCACAAGCCATTCATTCGCTCTCAACTAACACAGTTTTACTATCTAAATTTTTTTCTGGAGTAATTTTTTAAAACAGACCCGTTTTGTCGACGTTTTAAATTATATTTGTAGCCGTCGAGTATTTCCGACTACGCTGATTGTTAGGAATTCGTCACATGCACTTCCATCAACACTTGCTCATTCATCAAAAATCCCACCCCGCCATGCACCCAACCGCAATATATGTCTCTTACGGAAGCAAAAAGTTCAGATTTCCATACATTTGAATTCAGAATTTAGCGGCGATCTAATAAATTCTGTTTTCTTTTGCAATATTGAATAGATATTGCAACAATTTTTGAATCGCTGTTGCTTAAACTCTGTCAACAACACTTTGCAAATCTTCCCAATTTTTCTGTTTTATTCCTTGTAATTCAAACGCCTTTTAAATGAAATGTTTGTTTTTCCATATGGTGCTTATAGTTTTTTATGAATCAAATCAACAATTTTACTATACATTCAGAGATTAATACGGTAAATTCACGATTAACTAACGAGCAGACCTGAAAACACACATTCTGAATAATGTAAAGGGAAAGTAATCTCCGTCGAGAATCGAAACAGGCTTCCTTGAGTTACAAGGCTACCTAGCGCCTTATCAACTGAGCTAAGACTGCGACAATGTAAACCAAACCACCAAAATGGAAAGATATAGAGGATAAAAACCACCAATTGTGATTGATAAATCACAACTATTTTTTCTCATAT